>PVIU01026559.1:0-21794 GCA_004026605.1 Ondatra zibethicus | reverse complement strand
GTTTGAAGTCGATTTTGTTAGATATTAGTATAGCCACACCTGCTTGTTTCTTAGGGCCATTTGACTGAAAAACCTTTTCCCAACCCTTTACTCTGAGATAATGTCTGTCTTTGTGGTTGAGGTGTGTTTCTTGTAAACAGCAGAATGTTGGATCCTGTTATTGTATCCATTCTCTTAACCTGTGTTTTTTTATTGGTGAGTTGAGTCCATTGATATTAAGCATTATTAATGACCAATGGTTGTTAATTCCGGTTATTTTCTTTTTGGTAGTAGGGTTTGTGTGTCTCCCTTCTTTGAGTTGAGCTGGTGTAGGGTTGTTAGCTCTTTGTGTTATTATTGGTGTTGTATGCTTCCTTTAGTTGTGGTTTACCTTCTAGTACTTTCTGTAAGGCTGGGTTTTGGCTATATATTGCTGAGAGAGGAGTGTTGAAATCTCCTACTATTAGAGTGTGGGGTTTGATGTGTGCTTTGAGTTCTAGTAATGTTTCCTTTACATATATGGATGCTTTTATATTAGGGGCATATATATTCAGGATTGAGACTTCATCCTGATGGATTATTCCATTTAAGAGTATAAAATGTCCATCTCCATCTCTTCTGATTGATTTTAGTTTGAAGTCGATTTTGTTCAATATTTGTATAGCCACACCAGCTTGTTTCTTAGGGCCATTTGATTGAAAAAAACTTTTCCCAACACTTTATTCTGAGATAATGTCTGTCTTTGTGGTTGAGGTGTGTTTCTTGTAAACAACAGAATGTTGGATTCTGTTTTCATATCCATTCTCTTAACCTGTGCCTTTTTATAGGTGAATTGAGTCCATTGATAGGAAGTGATATTAATGACCAGAGGTTATTAACTGCGGTTATTTTTTAGGGTTGTAGAGTTTGTGTTTTTAAATTTGTTTTTATCCTGGAATATCTTGTTTTTTCCCATCGATGGTGAAAGAAAGCTTTGCTGGATATAGTAGCCTGGGCTTGCACCCATGGTCTCTTAGTTTCTGTAGCACATCTATCCAAGATGGTTTCCATAGAGAAGTCAGGTGTAATTCTGATAGGTTTACCCTTATATGTTACTTGACCTTTTTCCTTTGCGGCTCTTAATATTCTTTCTGTATGTTTTGTGTTTTGATTATTATATGGCGAGGGGATGATTTTTTTTTGATCCAGCCTATTTGGTGTTCTGTATGCTTATTGAACCTTCATAGGAATATCCTTCTTTAGGTTCGGAAAGTTTTCTTCAATAATTTTGTTGAATATATTTTCTGGGCCTTTGGAGTGGAATTCTTCTCCTTCCTCTATGCCAATTATTCTTATGCTTGGTCTTTTCATGGTGTACAAGATTTCCTGGATGTTTTGTGTTGCGAATTTGTTGGATTTGTTGTTTTCTTTGATCACTGAGTTTATTTTCTCTATCGTATGTTCAGCATCTGAGATTCTTTCTTCTATCTCTTGTATTCTGTTGTTTATACTTGTCTGTGTGGTTCCTGTTCATTTATCCAGATTTTCCATATCCTGCCATCTCTCCGTTTGTGTTTTCTTCATTGCCTCCATTTCAGTTTTTAAGTTTTGAACTGTTTCCATTACCTGTTTGATTGCTTTTTCTTGGTTTTCTAGGGTATCTTTGAGGAATTTATTCATTTTTCTAACTTTTTGTTAGTTTTCTCATCCCTTTCTTTAAAGGAGTTTTTCACCTCTTCTTTAAAGGTCTCTATCACTTTCATAATGTTACGTTTAAAGTCAATTTCTTCTACTTCTTCTGGGATAGGTTGCTCAGGTTTTCTTGTTCCATACTTGCTGGATTCCGGTGTTATCATGTTGCTTTTCAGGTTATTGGAAGAATTCTTGGATTTTCACCTGCCCATCTCTTCCTTCAAATGTGTTTGGTAGAGTCTCGGTGGCCTGGTCCCTCAGTCTGGGTGTATGAGCCTACACTGGGTCAGGGCCCCTTGCTGGACCAGGACCTTGCAGTTGGTTCGAATATATCTGCTGGCACTGGATGAGGTCCCCTTGCGGTGTCCGATTGGATCTGCCAGAGCTGGATCAGGGGGCGTCCAGATGTATAGGGGTCCGGATGAATCTGCTGACACTGGGTAGGACTCCTTGCTCGCCCAGGAACTCTCAGTCCTAAGGGCGGGCTTATTAAAAGTTGTCTCTGCTCTGCTCCTCCCCAATCCATGGGACAAGGGGGCCCTCTAGCATTGGGCTCACCCTTCCCCCAAAGCCTCAGCCCAGAAGTAGGCTGAGTTCGGGGGCAGCTAGCAGCCTGCAGATGGATAGGGATGCCCGGGGGCGAGTTGGGTTGGGATAAGCAGAAAAGCCAGTAGAGGGGGGCCCTAAGTGGCCAGAAAGCCTCGGGGATGGGCTGGGACCCACTTACCGGAGTCTGAATGAATCTGCTGATGCTGGGTAGTATTCCTTGCTCGCCCAGGAACTCCCAGTCCAAAGGGCAGGCTTATTGAAAGTTGCCCGCTCTGCTTCTCTCCCTTGGCTAACTCTTACATCTTAGTTTAACCCATCTCCATTAATTTTTGCATCACCAGGTGGTAGTGGCCTATCAGCAAAGTTTCAGTGCATCTGTCTCTGGTGGTGGCTCCATGGCTTCTCTCTGACTCCTTCTCCTTTCTCTCAGCATTCTGTTTTGTTTTCCTCAGCCCAGCTCTGTTCTCCTATAACTCTGCTATATGCCTGAAGCAGTTCCTTTATTAATCAGTGATATTCACAACATACAGAGGGGAATCCTACATCATGGAGCCACACAATGAATTCTAGACAAAGGGCTACTAGCTTTGTCAAAAGTGGATCATGTGCCATATGATTTGAGACATTTACAACAACCATTACTACATTTGTTTCAGGATGTGTACAATTAGCCTCACTGATACATCTAAAAAATACCTCTGCAAAGGAAGGACTGAAAATACAATTAATGTGCTATAATAATGTTTTCCTTACATTTTAAATTTTAATTCATTTATTTTGCACCCTTGCTGCAGTTTTCCTCCCTTCTCTCATCCCAGTCCCTCCCATCACCCCCCTCTGTTTCCATCCCCCAATACACTCCTCCTCCATTTCTGTTTAGGAAAGGGCAGGCCTCCTGGAAATATCAGCAAAACGTGCCCTAACAAGTTACAGTAAGACTAAGCACCTACTTCCCTATGTACTAAGGCTAGGCAAGGTGACCCAGTATGAGGAGTTTGGTCCCAAAAGCCAGTAAAAGAGTTAGTGACAACCCCTGTTTCCCCGTTAGGAGTTCCACAAGAGGAGCAAGCTAAACAATTGTCATATATATGCAGAAAGCCTAGGTCAGTCCCTTGCTGGCTCTCTGGTCATCTGTTCAGTCTCTGTGAGCCTCCATGAGCCCAGGTTAGTTAATTCTGTGATGTGTTGTGTGTGTGTGTGTGTGTGTGTGTGTGTGTGTGTGTGTGAGAGAGAGAGAGAGAGAGAGAGAGAGAGAGAGAGAGTTTGATTTCCTTGACCCTCTGCATCCCACAATTCTTTCTCCCCTTCTTCTGCAGAATTTGTCAATCTCTGCCTAATGTTTGGCTGTGAGTCTACATCTGTTTCCATCAGTTGTTGGATGAAGCCTCCCTGATGACAGTTGGCCTCGGCATCAATCACAGCACATTCCATAGGCAGGACAAACTGGAGGTCGAAGGTTGTGTAACTGGGTTGGTTTCCCACTCCCTCTGCTTGAAGTTTTGTCTGGTCACAAGAGATGGCCAGTTCAGGCCGTGTGTGTGATAGATACCTGGGAGCTTTCCTTGCACCAAATTCTTACCTGACACTGAAATGCTTCCCTTTCCAGTAGTCTCTTTCTGTACTCTTCCCTACCACACTCTACCAACCTTATTGATCATGTTCATCCCCACCTGCAGTCAGTCCCCTCACAAAATCTCTTCTATTTCCTCTTCCCAGGGTGATCTGAGCATCCTCTTCATTGGTCTTCTTTGTCACCTAGTCTCTCTGGGTCTGTGTATTGTAGAATAGTTATCATGTATTTTACAACTAATAAATACTTATGACTGAGTACATATGCATGTTTGTCTTTCTCAGTTTGGGTTGCTTCACTCAGGATGTTTTTTTCTAGTTCTACCTAGTTGCCTTCAAATTTTCTGGTGTCCTTGTTTTTAACATCTGAGCAATACTCCATTGTGTAAATGTACCTGTAGTGATATTTCATTTGTATTTTAATAAACAAAGCTTGTCTGAAGTTCGGAGAGTTAAACAGCCACATGGCCTTACAGACAAGGCAGTAGTGACAAACCACTTCAATCCGAGTAGCAAGCTAGTTTGCCATAGAAACTGGGCTGTAGTGGTGCACGCCTTTAATCCCAATACTAGAGAAGAATATAAGATAGGAGGAGTCAGCTCTCACACACAATCTCTTTCTGAGATTCCTGGAGGCAGGATCGCCATTTTGTACTGAGGTAGAGGTAAGAGCCAATGGCTGTCTGCTTTGCTTTTCTGACCTTCAGGTTGAACTCCAATTTCTCTCTCTGGGTTTTTATTTGACATGTTACATGTACCACAATTTACTTTTCCATTCCTTTGTTGAGGGACATCTAGGTTGTTTCCAACCCTGGTTCTGGTTATTACAAATAAAGCTGCTATGTACAAGGTTTGAGTGAGTGTCTTTGTGGTATGATTGTGCATCCTTTGGTTATATGACCAAAAGTGGTATAGCTGGATCTTGTGGTAGATTAATTCCTACTTTTCTGACAGACCATCCTACTGATTTTCAAAGTGGCAGTACAATTTTGCACTCCCTTTATAATAGCCTCAAATAATATAAAATATCGTGGTATAATTCTAGCTAAGCAAGCTAAAGACCCGTATAACAAGAACTTCAAGTCTTTGCAGGAAGAAACTGTAGAAGACATCAGAAGATGGAAAGATCCCCCATGCTTATGGATAGGTAGGATTAACATAGTAAAAAAAATGGCCATTTTACCAAAAGCCATCTATAGAGTCAATGGAATTACCATTAATATCTCAAAACAATTCTTAAATCCTGAAAAGAACAATACTCAACTTCATATGAAAAAAACAAAACAAGCAAAACACCCAGGATAGCTAAAATGATATTGTATAGTAAAAGAGCTCCTGGAGGTTTCACTACCCCTGATTTCAAGCTTTACTGTGAGCTATAGTAATGAAAATGCATGGTATTAGTATAAAACAGACATGTAGATCAACTGAATTAAATCAAACACCCAGACATCAATCTATACACTTATGGACATCTGATTTTTGACACAGAGACTAAAATTATAAAAATAAGTTCATTTTTAGGATTTTATAGAATTTTATATTCTCTAATATGAAGTGTTCACTGGATGATAAATGAGATGCTTTCCAAATGTAGTATTTCTTGTGGTGGTAGTAGTAGTGGCTATTGATTGAGACAGAGTCTTACTACAGTGCCAGGTTTGCCTCCAATTCACAAATCCTCCTGCTTCTACCTCCCACACATTGATTTCAAAATCATGTGCTGCTGTACATGAACCAGATACAAATTAGAGAAAATCCTTTCTTTCTCAAATGTTTTTGCATTTGAAAATCTTTGATTTTCATGTTTGTGGACAAAGCTGTATTCCAGAAGGCATTGAGAAGCAAGACTGACTTACCAAGTTTTTGTCTTAAGAAATAGCTTTTTTTTGTAGACAGAAGTTTCTGTCCCACCCGGTCCCACAGCCATTTAGTACCAAAGAAGTACACAGAGGCTTATATCAGTTAGAAACTGTTTGACCTACTACCTCAGGCTTATAATTAACTAGCTCTTATAACTTAAATTAATCTATAATGCTTATCTATGTTTAGCCACGTGGGTACCTTTTCACAGTGCAAGATTTTCATCTAACTTCTTCTGTACCTGGGTGGCAACTGCAGACTGAGCCTTTCTTTTTCCCAGAATTCTCCTAGTCTGGTCACCCTGCCTATACTTCCTGCCTGGCTACTGGTCACTTTATTAAGCCAATACCAGTGACAAATCTTTACAGGATACAAGAGCATTATCTCACAGCATTTTCTCGAGAAAACTGCTCCTTATTAGTGAACAGTAGAAGGAAAAGGAGAGATATGAAAGGAGAAAGTCCTTGTGGATAATTCCCCAGGGCAAATAATTTAGGTGGCCTGGAAACTTCCTTATTATTTCAATTTCCAGTTGTGTCTCTTGAAATAAAGAATATTTTGTAATCATTTATATTGATGACACATTATTAAACTTACTTTTAGGTCACTCATGCTGATTTTGTTAATCTTTAATTTAAATGAGCTTCCTTTTTCTTTCCTTTTCCTTTGATACTTCATCATGTAATTTTACCTTTATTTACAATTCTGATAAAAAATATATAGAGGCATATAAACAATATTCTGCAAGCTATCTTTAAGTGAAGAGATTTTTTTAAAAGTCTGTGTTTCTGATGGAAGGTAAAGGAATTGGATATGCTATTGAAGGAGTAATGACTATAGCATTATTTTCCTTAAAAATGGGAACAGTTGTTGGGAAGAAAAAAAAACTACACATCATATTATCTTCAACTTTTCAGTCCTTCCCACAAATGTTTAGGTACATAACAGGGCTCTTTTAAGTACTTTTTAACTTTTTCCTTAATCTTGTGTTATTTGTTTCTCTGGGGTGTCTATATTGTAAGTGGTACATGTAGATTTTTTTTTTTGCTCTGTGGTGTTATCAAAAGCCAAGCTTATGATATGTAACATGAAAAATACTCTTTGATCTGTTAAACCAAACATTTGGACTCTTTGGAGTATGACCTTTAAATGAAAGCATGGATATAGATTTTGAAATCCCAAAATGTAACAGAATTGCATTATGGAAGTTATGGGTCAGGGAAAATTAAGTTTGAAGCCATTTCATGAAAGAATGCACAAAGGGAAAATTGGATGAGAGGGCCACTTAGATGATGTTAACATTACCTGAGGCATCTAGCAGGGTAGACCCAATGAACATATTTATTCTTTATATGTATTTCACAGAAAGTGCTGAGGAGGTCAGGTGTGCACTCCCAAATGGATTTACATTGGCTCTTCACAGCACATTTAACTACACCAGGGATAATGGATGGTCACAAATCTAGGCATAAATCTGGGACAAGGGATGTTTAGGCCCGGTGTTAAGAGTGACTTCCTATAAATAAGGACTGGCTGCCCTTGAACACTTTTAGTGTATGCTTGAATCTGGTGTTAAAACTAGCAAAATTCATTGCCCGTTTCCCTTCGTGAGTGGAAAAATTTACAGTATCTCTCTTGGGCCTCTTGAGCTATGTGGAAAAACACAAATCTCAGTGTTAGGGAGAGTCACGAACCAACTTTATTAGTCTTAGGGGAACCAGAGTCAGCTGCGTGGCTTGGGCGATTTGCTCATTTTAGAAAAGTACATGGACTTTTGTATTTAGAATACTCTATATTATCTTAATTGTGACTCTCTTAACATACTTATGACTTAATATACAGGCATTCCTTTGCAGATTTTATTCCCTTAACTCTGTTTCTTGGGTTTGAAGGATGCAGTAATTAGAACAAGTTGACTGACCTTCCTCAGGGTCAACTTGAAAAACCAGCAGTAGCTTGTGAAATATTTGGATTCCTTTATGGCAGTTACCATCTAGATCATTTAGTTATAGTAATAATAAGTAATATAATTATTCATTTTAAATAAGGATTTTGTACATTAATGTATTCAATTATGGTTGCTCACATTTATGACTTCAGGCAAGATGCGGAGAAGAAGGCAGTAGAAATACAACCATGAAAAGCCATATGGTCTGTTCTGGTCAGGGAAGCCATTTGAAAATTTGCTGTATATCTTACAGAAATGCGTTTATGTTATCAAAACACAATGTCAGTATTCAAGACAGTCAACACTGGAATTACTCAGACATCTATCAGCAGTAAAAGGAAATGCTAAACATTGCCAAAGTTGATTTTGCTTTTTCTTCGTTACTGTCATGAGAATGAATAAATTTCAAGAATGGAACTCAACACAGGGAAACTCATATAAGTCACTGTATTACTTATTTCTTGTTGTAACAAAAATATTATATAAAAGTATTTTTAAAGAAAAAAGTGTTTCTTTTGGCTTTTAGATTGATGATGCATTCATCGTGGTTAGGAAGTCATAGTGACAGGAGCCTAAGATAGCAAGTCAAACATGTCATATTGACCCTTATTCAGGAAGCAGAGGGAGAGATTAATTCTGGTGCTTAGATCACATTCTGCTTTTAATCTAGTCCTGAATCATAGCTCATAGGATGGTATCATCCACATTTCTGGATGGGTCTTCCCACATCAATTAAACTCCCCTATAGTTATGACCAGAGACTGTTCACCTAGGTGATTGTAAATCTATCAAGTGCCAATCAATATAAAACCTTGTCTCATGCATGGAAAAAGGCAGAGACAAGAGTATATACTTTGTGCCTTAATTTATGCCAAATGCGACTACAGCGTGTCTGTGCTGTCAGAAGTCAGGCAAAAGTTACTGTTGAGAGGTGGAGGACTTTAGAGGGCTACTTGGGCACTGTTCGAGAACAGTGTGCAGTACAACTGGTTCTTTCCTTTACCATGGGTTCTAGGATCAAAGTTGGGTCATCGTTTGTGCAGCACACTTTTACCTGCTGAGCCACTGCAATGCCTCTAGATCACATGGTTAAATCTTACCTATTGAAACCAGATTAGAATACAAGACTGGACTAGATCACATGGCGCTTTTAATAATATGCTCAAAATAGAATTTGTAGTAAAGAAAAACAACTTCCCTTGGGACTCCTATTTTTTTTAATTCTTTTATTGAAATGATGACTGGGAATTAGAGTGCCCTTGGGTAGTTTGTTTAGATATTGTTGATATATAGTTCTTTAGTATTTCATATCCTGAAAATGACTAATTTCTGTCATCTGGAGAAATGATGTTTGGCATTAAATGCTTTGCTTACTTTAATTTTGAATGCCTTGACTGGTGTAGCAGTCAGTTTTTAAAAAAAGGAAATTTGTTCCTGTTGAGTTCCATCTTTTCATTCTTATGTCTGACATCTTTGTTGGCAATTAGTTATGACCATTTATCAGAAGAGGGCGGGGAGAAGACAGCACAGCTTTCATAACAGAGTACAAATGTGAGGCAGGTAGGACCAGGAAGCAGTTTATCAGAAAATTGTGGGTCATCTAATTCTTGCAATCTATTGTTCGCTGAACTGAATCTACTAGATAATTATCTTCATTTTCTCTTTGTACTCCAAACACATAGTAATTGTGAGAGAAGGAAGACAGGATGCTTAGCTAATCCATTATGTATAGCGAACACTTTAGCTCCTACTTGTATTTTAATTCTTTAGCTTTCTATTGCTCCCTTGCAAATTATTTTGTACATTCTTGCTAATTTTATCCTTAAAAAATTTAATGTTTCATGCCACATGCCAGCTGAAGGTGGGATGGGAGAATTTGAGAGCATAAGCCATTTTAATGGGATTTTAGTAGGTTTTAATAGTCTTTTTGATGAATCAACACATCGAGAAAAAGAGTGAATCTATCATTAATTTTGAGTTCTGAGATACTGTGACCCTCAAAGATTTTGGCTTTGTTTTGCTTTATTTTTCTGATTATTCTGTAAACTATGCACTCTGTGTCAAGGTCTCCCACAGTGGTAATGAAGTAATTATCTCAGGCACGTGTTTCAGATCTGGTTCATTGTAAACTCAATTGAAATTTAAATATTGAGTTGGAAAAACAATGAGATTTAAAATAACTTTTGCAAAGAAATGCAATTACTTGATGCTTGTTAAGAGGGCGTACCCTTTCAGAGGATCTATTTAATCCCAAGCATTCACATCAAATGGTTCACACCCATTTGTAACTCCAGCCTTCCAGTACCTAATGCCCTCTTTTGGTTTATTCAGGCACTCACTTGCACTCTCATGTCCATACCCTCACACATACACATATAATTAAAAGTAAAATAAAATGTTTTTTTAAATGTCATTACTATAGTTTCTCTATCATGTGATTTTGAACTTAAATATGTGGAGTGAAAATTTCTCCTCACCCCAATACATATTTAGAATTTATAACACAGCCATTACCAAAAATTACAAGGTACATCCAACTTAATTACAGAATGAACCAGATGTCTTGTTCTTCACAAATAATAAGTATTCCTGCATCCTCAGTAACTCATTATTTTAGTAACAGCATGTCATACTTTCGTAGATTTTCATGTAATATTTTAAAGAGAATCTTGCTGTCTGTACCCGACACAACCTTGCCACAGGTACATAATGATTTTTGTTAATATTTTGCTGTTGAGAATTTGGCTTCTTTTCTATTGTAGTAGTAACTCTGCAGCCTTAAAACTTGCTGTTTGCTAACTCTACACTGTGGGTGTTGAATGAGGGCATGCTTAACAATTTATACTGTCCAGTATGCAAATTCTGTCATAAAAAGTGGTGCGTCATAAATTCATAGCTCTTCTTTAGAGGTAAATTTTGCTCTTTTGTTGGCATCCGTCTTTCCTGTGAAAATTGATAGACACAAGTTACCATTTGCAAGTCGTGATTTTATAAGAGATTATGAGATAAGCAATGCAAATTCAGTGTATCTTGTTTTCTTTATTTTTTTCTTTCGCCTCCACAGATTTACTTTTTTACACTCCATCTAAAAATAATTTTTGTTTAAGAAAGGAAAAAAAATGCCTTGTGACAATTTGCATAATATGTTAATGCAGATATGCATCTAGACATCTGGATGGCATTTTAATATCTCATTCTCATTCAAGGAACTAGACCTCACACAGATGGTAGAGACAATTTTAAAAGCATTGTTGTAAACAAATAAGGCAGCCAGGAAACCAAACACACTCAGAGACAGGCTTTGCCGCCAAAGAAGCTTTTTAGTGAGATGTTGTGACTACAAGATTGTACAGCCCTTATCAGTCTCTGACAAAGGAGAGGTACCAGCAGGCAATTCTGTGCCACACAAAGGAAAAACAAAATACTGTCAGTCACAAGTTTTTAGCTTTGAGCATTTTAAAGACTGGATGAATTTTATACACTTAGAATGCATGCCCACACATATATACACTAATACATATTCTGTGATATATATATATATATATATATATGTGCATTTAGTACACATGTGTTTTAGTTTTAGTCAGCTTATATCATTTAACAATGAATCCATCTCTAATGTCCTTGTCTCCCTGAGTTACCGGCATTCAAACCTTGGTCTGCTCAAACCACAGAATACAAGAATTATTTTGCCCTGGTTCAGGGGGCATACAGTCCCTTATAACTGTGGTATGATTTTGCTATCTGCAAATACACTGGGCCATTATCATGCTCTCTCTAAATGCATGTTGTAGTTTAGATGCCTCAAGTTAAACATTCTTGTAATATAACCATTCTTGACTGTGTTTGGTTTTATCTTAGATCCTTGGGCTATCTAACCTCTGGATCCTGGTGCTCCAGGCAGTGTCACGGGTGACTCTCAAGCTAGACCAGTCAGTGGTTAACCACTCTCAAAATTCCTGTACCACCTTTACCCCAGCACAGTTTGTAGAAAGAACAAATTGTAGATTGAAGGTTTTGTGCCTGGGTTTGTGTATCCATCTCTCTACTAGGAGTCTTGCCTGGTTACAGGAGATGGCCAGATCAGAATCCTTATCCACCATTGCTAGCAGTCTTAGGTGGGATCACCCTCATAGATTCCTGGGAATTTCCATTTCACTGGGTTTCTAGCTTGGCCATGAAATATACCCCAATTCCAGTTGTCTCTCCCAGTACTCTCTCCCTCCATCATCTCCCAAGCTGATCCCTCCTATTCCCATCCTCCACAGCCACCCCACACATCCACCTGCTGTATCTGTTCTATTTCCCCTTTCTAAGGACATCATATGTCCCCCCACCACCACTTGAACCCTCCTCCTTACTTTGCTTCCAGAGTCTGTGGATTATAACATTCTTAACCTTTACATTACAACTAAAATCCACTTATATGTTAGTACATACTATGTTTATCTTTCTAGGTCTCGGTTATGACACTCAGGATGATTTTTCTCTAGTTTCATCCACTTGCCTGCGAATATCGTGATGCTATTTTTAACAGGTGTGTAATACTCCATTGTGAAAATGTACCACATTTTCTTTATCTATTCTTTTATTGAGGTACATCTACGTTGTTTCCAGTTTCTGGCTTTTATGAATAAAGCTATTATGAACATAATCATGCAAGTGTCCTTGATTCTTAATGATATTTTGCTATACTCATAGATTGGTGCTTAGTCCAATTGTCATTAGAGACTGCATGGGACTGAAATAGGCCCTCTGTATCTATGTTACTGGTTTGGTGTTTTATTAGGACTCTTAACAGAGGAACTGGATTTGTTTCTGATGCTTTGTCTGTTCTTGGGACCCTTTCCTCCTGCTGGGTTGCCTTGTCCAGCCTTAATATGAGGGAAGGTGCCTAGTCTTACTGCAATTTGCCATGTGTTGTGGATATATATGGCAAGCCTGCTCTTTCCTGGAGAGAAAAGAGGAAGGATGGATGAGGTTGGAAGTGGGGCAGGGAAGTGGTAGGAGAGAGAAATTGGGAGGAGAGGAGTGAGGGAAAGCTCCAATATATGTGGATGTTAGCAACAGCAATATTTTTTTTAAAAAAATGGTGTGTGCCACCAGTTCCTGGCCATACTGAATAGCTTTAATATTTTTAAATCTGCCCATCATACAAGAAAAAATATTCACTATTAACTTGCTTTGTTATTTGGGGCAAATCTTTTTGTCATATGGAGTTATAATATTTTTGGTCATTCTGTTTGTCATATTGAGTTATAATATTCTCAGTCTCATATAGTTAATAAAAGGATTATGTTTCTCAGTTTTATATATAGTTGTTAATGCATGCTTATTAATAGAAAGTATTAAACAAAAAGTAAAATTTAAATTCTTTGTTTTTCTTTTCTTTGCCATTTATTTACTTATTTATTTTTTTGAATTTGACCATTTTTAGAACAAAAACATTGGACTTGCTTTATTTTGTGGTATGAATGGAATTATTTGTCTCTTGGGTGAAGCAGAAAAGTTCAAGATTCAGGAATCATAGAGTCTGAATCTTACACCCGAGTCTTTTTCTTTCTAGTTGGGGAATTATGTAAATTTTCATTATTGATTTGTTTATGTAGCAAGGAGGGTATCTTCTAAATCACTATATTATCTTACCTTTATGATCAAGCTATAGAATACATGATTGGACAATCTTAGCTTTTTGTTTTGTATGTTTTTCTTCTGTTCAGTCAAAGGCTCAGATTTTGCATAACTATTTCTATTCTATACAAATGTGTATATACTCCATAAGCTTATTTCCCTTGTGTTCTTGGTTATTGTTGATTTATTTCTACTAATTTGGACCAAATTGGATTATGAATTGAGATAGTTGTAAGTCTAGACATAACTTTTAGAGTATGAGTATTCCATTTGATAAATTTTTGTTCAGTTTGACCCTGCTGTAATTAATATTATGTGAGACTGTGAGCTAAATAAAATCTTTCTCCCTTACGCTACTTCACAGAGTATTTTATCATAGGAAAAGAAACTATGTCAGTTACACTCCCTAAAGTTTCTTCTACCTCTTCTTTGCCAATTCCATACATAGGGATAAGATTGGTATCCTTGTGATACAATCACCCACTTGTGATGTGGGATTTCACTCTGTATGCTGTGAATACCACTGGTTAATAAAGAAACTGTCTTGGGCCTGCACAGGGAATAGAGTTAGGTGGGGAAAACTAAATGAAATGCTGGGAGAAAGGAGGCAGAGGCACAAAGAAGCCATGTAGCCCCACTGGAGCTGGACGGAACTTTACCCGGTAAGCCACAGCCACGTGGCTTACTAGATTACTAGAAATTGGTTAAATTAATATTTAAGTGTTAGACAATAAGAAGCTAGAGCTAATGGGCCAAGCAGTGATTTAATTAATACAGTATCTGTGTGGATATTTGGGGGGCTGAGCAGCCAGGAACCAACAAATGGACCCTCCTTTCAACACACTTGAAGCCCTACCTTTGCATATTGTTGTATTGTCTACTAACCTTCAGCATAGTGAGCTTGAGGAGCACTGCTAATCATAGTCATAACACCTTGTATCTCTTACTAGTTGTTCATAACATCTCATGCGCCTTTATTCATCACTTTTCCGTTGTGATCAAGTACCCTAACAAAAAACAGTTCAGGAAAGAGAAGGGTTTCTTTTGGTTAATTGGTTGAGGGGATAAAGTCCACCGCAGTGAAAAAAGCCTGGAAATAGTCAAGGAAAACACAGCCCTGTGAGTAAGAATATGGCTGCTCATGTTTTCTTCTGCACACAGGTTAGAATTTTGGTTTTGCTACATACATTTCTTCTCAGCAACATGCTTCTGGCAAAGACTCTGTGATGAAATCCCAAACCTTTGTATTGTATACTGCTTAAAATGTGGCTCATCATTTTTAGCACTGTTCTCTTCTTGGTAGCTTAGTGTTGAGTATTAGATATGTAGATTTGATACCAAGCCTCAGATAAAGGAGGCATTGTACAGTACAATCATTATATTTCTTTTTTAAAAAGACATATTAAATTATTGCGTGTGGTAGGGATGGGTGGGGTGCAGTGTGCAGTGGTCTGTGTGTGCGGTTCAGTTCTTTTCTTCCATCAGAGACTCCTGAGGGTTGAATTAAGGCCATCAAGCTTTGTCAGTAAGCACCTTTGTCCTCTGAACCTTTTCGCTGGCCTGCTGATTGTTTTCTTTATAATTTCTGGATTTATTGTGTTTTTGAGTATAAAAAATTCTTCAGTCATATTATGATAAAAAATGTTTTCTCTGAATTTTTTTCAATTTACTTTTTTTTTTTAGGTTCGCTGGTGTTTTACCTGCGTGTATGTCTGTATGAGGGTTTCAGATACTCTGGAACGGGAGTGACAGACAGTTGTGAGTTGACATGAGGGTTCTGGGATTTGAACCTGGGTCCTCTGGGAAAGCAGTCAGTGCTCTTCACCACTGAGCCATTTCTCCAGCCTCTCTTTGAAATATTTTTAAAATATTCTTTTTAGCTCTCTATAATGTGTGTGTGTGTGTGTGTGTGTGTGTGTGTGTGTGTGTGTGTGTGTGTGCGTAGCATATGTATCACAACATGCTGGGTTAATATGGATGGATATCTGTATTTTTCTTCACTCATCGTTTCATCAGGTACAGGTGAGTGCTTCATTTGAGACTTTCACGTTTTTGTTATATTTTTAGATTCATTTAATGTGTACATTTTATATATTTAAAATTTACTATCCATTGATTTTTATAAAACCAGCTATTATATTTTATTTGACAAAGATTAAGTGTCTACAATGTATCAGGCCCTCTTTTTAAAATTGAAAATTCATGCAATATTCTTATCATGGTTTCCCCTCCACAATTTCCCTGATCCTCCTACACCTTCTCACCTAGTCAATTCAATACCTTCATTATTTCTCTTTAGAAAACAAACAGCTAAATAAAAACAAGGAAGCCAGAATTAAAACAACGACAACAATAACAACAAAAGCACATGAAATAAATGGGAAAACACTTGCAACATAAAAACACAAAATTGGAATCTATACTATACAAGTAAAAGACTGGTAAGATTTAAAATAAATGGCCCAAATCAATATAAGACAAAAAATATCTACAAAAATGCTATTGAGTTCATTTTGTGTTGTCCATCTACTGCTGACTCCTTATGCATAGTTCTCTGAGTCCTGATGGGAGGGATTTGATGAAGATACTCCATTTAGAGCTGAGTGTTTCAAAGTTCCTCTATAGTATTATGATATTTGTGTTTGAATAAATGAAACTTTCGTGAAGGTCAGTATAAAGTAGCGCACTAGTCAACCAATGGTTGCACACACAACCAGTGGACTGCACTCAGCAATCACACTAGTTAGACATAGAGGTTGGATGGTGCTGGTGCACATCTTTAATCCCAGCACTAGAGAGGAATATAAGGTGGGATGAGACAGTACCTTGCTTTCCTTTAGTCTGAAGATTTCTTAGAGGTGAGAGCTCTCTAGTAAGTAGGGTTCTTTGCTTTTCTGATCCTCAGGTTGAATCCCAATATTTGTCTCTGAGTTTTTCTTTTTCATGCTACATTAGAACCTTCAAGGTGTACCCTCACCCCTGCCTAGTGTTACACATCCTAAAGATTCCATAACCTCACAAAATGATTACATAAATATATTTGCAAGTAGCATCAATGAATAAAAAAGGAAGTCATGAATTTAAAAGAGAGTAGGGAGGAATGTATAGGAGGGTTCAGAGGGGGGAAAGGGAAGGAAGAAATGACATAATTATATTACAATCTCATAAATAATCTGTTTAAAAAAGAAAATAAATGTTACTCTTAACCAGGGACCAGGTGTTCAAATACACAATAATATAGGGAATATTTCTCTTTCAATCCTCAACAGTCCCAAACAATTGTGTCTTTAGATGTTGCCACATGTCCCAGAGAGTTAAAGTAAACCTCATTTGAGGGATAATGATTTAAAACTATTTAGAAATTAAAACAGAGAAAGCATTTGCAAAGCACAATATTAGCATATAATTATGCAATAATTTTCAAGATTAATTAGTGGTGGGAAGAATTGAGAGGATCTAAGGATATGTTGGAAAGGGGAACACAAACAAAGGAATTTAAAGCAATATACTACAAAGAAAACTGCTCAACCATGTTTACTCTACTACAGATCTCAGTAGATGAGATATGGAATCAGCCTAGAGGGTCTATAACAGATAAATAGATAAAGGAAATGTGGCGTATATTTGAATTTTTTTGGTTTGCTAGAAACTAGATAGAGTTATAATATTAAGTGACTTAAGCCAGAGAAAGAAAGAATTGCATGCATATATGTCCCAGTTCACTCTGTGGTTAGAAAAAGCCAAACTACAGGAAAATGTGTGTGTGTGTGGCAGATGCTTACTTGGGAGCAGAAGAGTTTCAAGGGAGACAGGGAGAATGAGAGAAGATTATAAAGGGTGAAAACAATGAAAATCTGTTGAATACATGTTTGAAACTGATATTACCCATTCTACAGATATGGAAACAGAGGCTTGGTTGTCATGAAGACAGATTTGAGATTCCAAACCAGATTTACTAACTTTAAGGGCTGTCTTCTGCTTTCTTCCTGAAATAGTAACATTTGTATATTACAGAAGGCTCCAGTTCCCATTGGGTATTGAATCATACCATTCTTCCCCTAACCCCTTTCTCTCTATTTAAAAATGTGACAAACATTGTTTCTCAGCTTAGGCTTCATCTGCTTTTGTGACAGAATCAGGCTTCATTGTAAAACTTATATAGGGGCCTTCACATGCATTTATGTCCATTATCCAGGGGTGCATTGTTCATTATTCTTCTATCTAAAAATTAATTGCCAAGAAAGTAATATGATTATCACATAGCAGATATAGGTTATTTAGAGCCTAAAGAAACTGTAAGAAAAAATGACATAGTTATAAAGTATATTATAAAATATGCTTATTATTGACAGCATTAAAAACATAATTATTATTATTAATTTTTTCCTTGCTGTCTTAAAGGGCTTTTACCACTCTTATTCTCTGTCCTTAGTCTTTGAGACTTAGTCTACATACGGAGTACCAGTCCAGCTAGGACTACATAAAGAGATTACCCCCATCTCAAAATAAATTAATCAAACAAAACTTTAAATTGTTGATGTTAGTTGTTTATTAACTAAATGAATTGAAATATTCCAACCAATATAGAAGACAGAAACCAAATTTGAATATGAACTCTGTTTATCTAGTTTCTCTGAGATTAGTCTCTCAGTATATAAAATAGTCATGAACTGAAGACTTCACAGACTGTTAGATGAGTTAATGAAATAGTATATGCAGTAAGAACATAATATTTTGTGGGGGTATAATAATTCTGGTCCCTTTCTTACAACAACTAGTGACTGATTTCTACAGTTGACATACCGAGATTAAAACTGAACAAAGCACAGACAATCTGTCAATTCAATGCCATCCTGAATATAGGAAGATTTGATTCATTATTTTCTGTGCAGGGCTTACTTTATTTCCCTGGCAGAGATCTACAAATGATCTCTAATTAACTATTTAATAGATCAATAGCTTGTCTTCTATTTCTAATTTTCATCTATATCAGCAAAAAGGAAAAAATTATGCTATGTTATATAAAGAAATTCTGCATTTGACACTTTTATATGTCATCATAGGTAGACTATGTGAATGTTTTCACTGGGGTAGAATTATTGGGACCTGTGCATAGATCTCTATTTTAGACCCTAAATCTGTATAAACTGAAAATTTACTGGATCTGATACATCATTTATTGAGTAATAATAGAAACAAAAAAGTATGACTGAAAATGCAATATATATGCATATACATGTATATATGTGCATATATACATGTATATTTATACCCTTAAAATAAGAAATAGTAATCCATTAAGTCCAGTTAGCACTGCCAATATATGCATAGGTATTTGGCTATCCACCAGATCATGGGAATATTATCAAGGAACACATCCTTAAGAAAGAATGAACCTCATCCTCCAAGTAACTATAAACTGCCTGTAGTGTCTCAATATGAGGCAGAGCCTGAAGAACATTTACCCCATCTATTCTGGAATAAATTGTTCAAGTAGGCATAGCTTCTTGAGATCATGAAGGTGATAGCCAGTCATGTCCAAAAGATACCATGTTTAATTTTACATAAGTAAATAAATCTGTAATATGATATACTTTACAAACATTCAAATACCTCAGAAGCAAAGGTTAGGAATGCACTTGACATCTATTTTAACTATGACTTGAACCTGGCTGATAATTGTAATCATTAAAACAATTACCCAAAACAAAACAAAAAACACAACTTTGTACATATTTGATATTCCTGGTACAGTTTCCATTACTGAAAACCAAACATTTAAAGCATGTTGCACTTATTCTTCTCTTTGTAGTGGTGAAGCTTTTATGCCCACATTTACTTTTTTGTTTGCATGTTTGAAAATACCAGCAAATACTCTGGAGAAGTATACACTATATCAGAAATTTATTGGATTCATCAAATGGCAGGTGGTTTTGAATTTTGTTTCCAAAAAGGAGACCTGAGGGGTGTTTCATATTAAAAGTTTTATTCCCCTTTGGTACAAAAATGCAAATTATTTGATTTTGCTAAAAAAATAATCTATGAAGTATTTTTCCTCTTATTATTTCCCTCAGGAGTAGAAGTTTACTATTATTCATAATTGTAAATGCAGTTGACATTTTGAAGTTTATGTCCATGGGACTAAGATAGTGAATATTTTGGGGATGTCAAGTGCAGGAAAATCTAGCTTTCCTTTGTAATACATTTGAACCTATCATATGTTAACTGGATTAACATAAATGGCCATCTCAGATTTGTTACTCTTCTCTTTTGGAAAGAATAAAAGACTAGGGAATAAAATTAAAATTAAATAAAATTAAATTATGCCATAGTTGTAAAATAGAGATATGCACAAATAAACAATTTGTGAACTAAACCATGTTTCAACAGAATTGATTGTTTACACTGTAAAGTGGGAAATGCTTGAAAAAAGGAAGACCTTGTCCTTTCAGTTACAAATGACAGTATCCTAACAGGGTTGGGTGCTTTAATGATGTCTTGGACCTGATTATTTGTCTGCTATCGAATCAGTGAGTGTTCACACTGATAAATTACAGCTAAAGACTGGAGCATACCTTTGGAATCCTTTCCAGACTACCATAGAGGGGTAGAATTAGGACATCTGCTCTCCATAGTAAAACTCCATGCAATTCAGCCCAGAGAAAAGAAACCTCTAAATGTGGAATAGAGAAGTGAATCAGACAGACACTAAAATGTCTAATGTATCTAGCTGCCTTTGAATAATTGGTCAGCTTTTGCCACCTGTGTTCAGGAGCATAGAGGTGTGTGGTGCCATCACACTTAATCTATAAACAACTGCCCAGATTGTCCAAAGAATAATTGCAACATGGTGAAATACTACTACCCAGATCGTGCCAAGGAATGAGATGAAATGTGTGGCACAGCAGTGGAGAGGAAATGGAAAGTGTAGTATAATATGAATCTCACCTAGGAAGCCATTCTGACCAGTAAAATTGGCATGTAATAGATGAGCTGGTGGGGCCCATCATCCTTGCTTCCCTAACCTCGTTTCCTCGGGCCCCCAAACCACACTCCAGGCAAACAGACACACAGCTGTATGTGCTTGGCAAATAGCTACACATTTTGATGTTCAGTGGCTCTCAAAAGCCACCAAATGCAATTCTAGCTTGGAAACATTTGGAAAACCACTGCTGTTGATGTTACCTTTGTCTCTTCCTGACTGACAGTTGAAGGTGACTTTCCCTTGTACACTCCTGCCTGCAGTTAGCAATTTTCCCAAATTAAATACCATATTTTGTACTCGATAGGCACAGCTGCAGCTGGTACCAAGGGCAAATCCACCTGCATAGCACTCTGATCATTTATATACTGAATACTTTATTTAGAATCCAGTTTTACAATAAAGGGAGCAAGAGAGAAATTTTGAGAACTGATTTTGAGGGCAATGAATTCTTGAATTCTACTGTGCGTTGTGAAAAAAGCAAATGACTTTGCTTCCCATAGCAGTAATATAAGCCCGGCCAAACATCTTACTCTTACACCAAATACAATGCATTATCTACCTGTGTGAACTCTGCAGACATTTGTTTCTGAACTTTATCTTAAACTGAGTGTGTACTTGTGGAAAGTGGGAGGACTCTGCCTGGAGGCTGAGGTAGGTAACATCTCTGTTTTGGATACACTGCTGGATTTCTCAGTGTCTGCATTGTTTTGTCTGTCATGAGAACATATCTGAATATATGAATAATCTATCTTCAGGGCACCAAAAGTTGTTCAGATTAATGGCTGCAGAGACATGCATATGAACTCAACGCAGAAGACAACATCATTTTAGGGAATATTAGTTTGATACTTTGGGTAACACTGCTTGAACAATAGAGCTCATGAACAGTTACCATTTTTAAAAGTTGTGACACAAGGAACACCTCTCTAAAGAGTTCTACCAGAGCAGGGGATTCTGGGTTCAGTGAGTTTGGTGTGCCTTGTACATGTTCTCTCACTGCTCCTTATAATCCAAATTACATTGGCATGGAAAAGAATTGAGAGGTCCTTGTTAGCACTGTGTCTCAAATCTAGTTGACCTTATGTATTCAATGGCTTTTCTTTGCTTCTTTGATTTTTGTTCAACAGTCTCTTCCTGTTCTTTGTTTATGGACCTTCTCGGTATGGTTTTCCTGCATTTCCTTTTGTTAGATTTCTAGGTATTTGGTGATGAAAAGCATCTCTGAGGAAGGGAGAGAAGAAAAAAGGTATTTGAGGAGAAGAGAAATAAAATTAAATGTGCTTTGTGTTTTTAAAAATAATGTGTTTATTCTTTGAAAGTTTCATAAACTGTATTTTGGTCATATTCATCCTTCTCCACCAAGTCATCACAGATTTTCCACTATTAGCTAGCCATCTGTTTTTATCTTCTCTCTCGTAAACACACACACACACACACACACACACACACACACACACACAAATTTGCATTGATTGATCTGCCCTGCTGTATGAGCAATTTACCAGAAATCACTCGTTAAAGATAAATGACATTTCTCTTCTAGCAGCACTGAAACACCAATAGAGTCTCAACCATTGGTGGGATTTTATACTTACATCC
>PVIU01026558.1:0-21796 GCA_004026605.1 Ondatra zibethicus | reverse complement strand
GTGTGTGTGTGTGTGTGTGTGTGTGTGTGTGTGTGTGTGAGAGAGAGAGAGAGAGAGAGAGAGAGAGAGAGAGAGAGAGAGAATCTTGCTTTCCTTCTCATACACAGTACTGAGAAGCACACCATTTTTATCTGGTGAATAAATGATACTTGAATGGAAGTTTTTTGATGTCCAACTTGGAGTATCTGCTTTTGAATGAAATTATGTAGGGTAGTGTTTATTAATGTAAATAAAGCTAGGCTTTATTTTTGTATTGCTCTTATTTCAGCACAGTAGATTTCATAGCATATATTATGCTAATATTCTTTAAAATGCATCACATAACCAGGAAACAGGTCTTACTACTAAATGCTGTCGCCAGACCAGATGTTTTCTTCTCATAGCAAGTGCAATGCTGGTAGTCTGTAAGCACCGTATGTTAAAATAGTAGCATGCTTATTCTCTGACACCTTATTTAAAAGGTATAATTATAAAATTGATATTTTTCTCATGATAATTCTTGTTAGTGGCATTGCTCTCAAATTGTCACCTCTGTATTAATGTAGAAACTTTAAACTTTTTTTTCTGACAAACCTAAAAATTACCCTTCTATGTCCTAGGAACTTAAGCGTCATTTTTCTATTCAGTTTTAGTAAGTGTCTTGGATAGGGATTTCTTTGTTTGTCTGGTTGTTAGTTGGTTTGGGTGTTTTGGTATTTTTTTTTTTTTTGCTTCCATTCACTACTTGCCTATAAAAAACTGAAATAAAGAGAGAGCAAATTACTTGCCTGTGGTAATTTAAGTCATCAGTTATGTAAGTTAAGTTATACGGGATCTTGCAATTGGCCAAGGTTGTTTTTTTGGTTTTTTTGTTTGTTTGTTTTGGTTTTTCGAGACAGGGTTTCTCTGTGGCTTTGGAGCCTGTCCTGGAACTAACTCTTGTAGACCAGGATGGTCTCGAACTCACAGAGATCTGCCTGCCTCTGCCTCCCGAGTGCTGGGATTAAAGGCGTGCGCCATCACCACCCGGCTTGGCCAAGTTTTATCAATCTATCTATATAACCACCACCAACCCCGAATCAACCCTTTACCTGACTTCTTTATTAAGTCTTTATCCAAGCTGAAACTTTATAATGACTATGCACCAACCCTCTTTCTCTGAGCTACAGTGAGTTGGACCATGAAAAATTTACCTTTTCATTTCATGTTCTGGTTGATTACCTAGACTACCACACTCTGCGCAGCAATCCAATCACAATAGCCACTCCCTGTCCCTTTACCGGGTGCTGCCACTGCGACTTCAGACTCCCACAGTTCTACAACTGACTAATTTTGTTTCTGTCCATGACCTCCTGAAAGGCTCCAAGCTTCTTTTCCGTCTATAGAATGGAGGTATAGAGTGAACTGAGATGGTGTGTCGGGATGACAAGTGTCTTTGCGTGGAAAGTATTTAGCACAGCGCCTGGTCCACGGAAGTCGTCAGTAATGGTTAGTTTGGGGGAAGAAATGTATGCTGTAAGAGGGCAGAGAAAGACAGAAAAGCACTAGTCTCGGTCGAAAGTCCAACATGGAGCCAGGGCTTTAACTGAGTGAATGAGTGAGTGAGTGTGTGTGTGTGCCTGTTTGTTTGCTTTTCATACTTAATGTGAGAAGTCTTGCTCTGCTTCCCAGCCTGGCCTTGAACTTGCTGCTTGAACTTCCCTTGCCTCAGCACACCAAGTGTTGAAGTGATAGGGCCACCAGAGTCAGTAAATTTTGGGTTTGCTTTTATGTTTAGTTTGGGAGCAAGACAGCTAAAATAATATCAGTGTCAACTTTAACCTGCACAGAAAACATAGAAGACTATGTGATGAGGACCTCTGTGTCCCTTAAACCCTAGACTATAAAGTAGCATTTAACAAGAGAAAAAGGAAGGAGAAATGACATGGCTCCACTGGTAAAAGAACTTGTCACCAAGCCTAAACGTGACAAGCTGAATTCAGTCCCCAGCGCCCACGCTGTGGGAGGAGAGGACGGACTCCCCACAAGTTGTGTTCTTACCTCCACACACACGCACAATAAGTGTAGTACACGCTGTAGGGCTTACACACAGTATTTGCGAACTAAACGCTTTTCTATTTTACCTACATTCAGTATTAACTAGTTTTGCTCATTATTCGTGGTACATAACTCAAGTTATACTTCTTCTCCCCTAGGCTAAACCAATGGCCTCTTTTCTAGGTTTACTCATTACTTTGTTCCTACATTTGTTATAACAATGGCCATTGCAAAAGAAAACCTGCTGTCTTTATCCATATAAAACAACAACAAAAAGAAAAAGAAACAGCACAGATTACCCAAGGCTGAAATAAGAGACAGTGTGCATCATGTGGTTTGGCTAGCTGGACATAGTTGTCTTGATGCTTGTTTTCAACTTTCACATTTCCTTTGGAAATGACTTACTAATCATCCTTGCCAGGGGCTGAAGTCAGTCTCGCAATTCTGTACAGTCCCTTTGTTGTGATTCTAAAGAGGCCAGCCATCCTGTCCTCTCTCCCTATGTGTCTCGGGCGATTGTGGACAGCACGTCCATCCTCCTAAAACAGAGGCACACTTGTATTTTGATTAAACTCCGTTTCTCACTTTCACAGCATTTCTGTAGGAGACAATGGAATCCAGGAGAGATACAATAGCTGAAGAGATTAACTGGGCAATTGTTAAGTGTATTGTCTACAAAGCCCACCAGCAAGTCAGGCTTCCGTGTCGGGGCACCTCAATCACCATAAATGATCATCAAGCCTGAGCTCATTCTTCCCCTGAGACAGGAAATTGAATCCTGATTTCTCTGATAGTTCTATTAGCATTGTATGAAATACTGGGCAAAGGTACACGCACATGCCTCAACTGAAATACTGAGTCATCCCAAGACATTATAATGGCCTCTCATCAAAAGAGATTAAATTAAAGTAAGACTGATCAAGCTCACCTTCCCAAATTCATCTTTGTGACTTCAACAAGGAAATTAAATGCTAATGACCAGTGACCTCTAAATTGTACTCAACTACTCACAGCTATGATAAACGTTGTTAATTTAGTCTAAATATAGCAAATAAAATATACCCATTAGAGAGAAGTCCTCATCCAACGACTACACGCCTTTTCTCTATTATCATTTAATCCCAGAATTTATATAAGTAGCTTTTGGTTTCTTATTTTTACTTGATTGATTGGTTTTGTTTTGAGACAGGGTATTACTCTGTAGCCTGGGTTGGCGTGGAACTCTCTGTCCTTCTGTTTAGCCTCCTTGGTGACAGGATTATATGTGTATGCCACAAAGTCGAGACTAACACAAAAATTTTAAGTCGTTGACTATATAGACTTCACCTACTTTGACTTCTTGGCACCTTGAATGCTTGAATCCACTCAGAAATTATGCAGTCCTTGAATCGTTTTGGGTTGTATTTTGTTTTGTTTTTGCTTTCATTCAGTTAGAGAAAGAAGGAAAAATATGTCTATATTTCAGTTTCTGGGAGCGTCGTATGAAGTTCAAGGGTAGTTGACAAAATAACATTTATTTCGATGCTACATTGTGGGGAAACAACTCTGGAAGTTCCTTTGTCTAAGCAGCATTGGCCTTAGATGAGAACCATCTATATCCTTCTGAGAACAAGTACACCTAGTTTTATGAAACAAATATACAACATGTCATTTTGAAGTTGAGATCCTTGTAGCAGAGCATTCCTACATCCTTTGTTCGTGTCTCAATATCAGTTAAGTTTTGACTGTCAACCAAGCACGACGGCAAAAGCACAAAGATAAGATCCCAAGAGCTGTCTAATAAGCTTGGATATTGCTTCTTATCTGCCCAAGCCACAGTCTTTTAAATTCTTCACAGTGGAGAAGGGTTGATATTTTCATTTGTTTTCAGTATCCCCATTTTATTAGCTGGGGTTTTGTAGCATCCCATGATTACAAGATAGGGTCCCCTTACTTATAAGGATTATAAGTGTTTTTTTAATGAATAAATCTGTATTTGGCTACAGTGTCGAAGTGTCTGAGAGTAAGATATTGGAAACTCAGCAAGGCCAAGTCTTCGATTCCATTGATTGTAGCGACTTTTCCTCAAGCTTGTGTTTAGGATCAAAAAGAGAGAGAATGAAGCCAGCATTGTTGACACACATTGATTATTTCAATTACTCAAGAGGCAAAGGCAGTAAGATTGCTGTGAGTTTGAGATCAGCCAGAATACAGGGCTAGACCCTGTCCCAAACCAAGAGAAACAAACAAAATAAAGAGGTCAAAGGGGTATACCACCTAGAAGTTTATGTTTTGTTTTGATTTTGAAGACAAAACCAGAGCTTTTCATCACCTTTTCTCATAACCCTTTCATTTAGGCACCACAGGTCTGTATCACATAATACTACCAAATGGAAGCTGGCCTGGAGAAGTAAGGAGGGAAGCGGTAGTGAAGGGGTGAGCACTCAGTGGCCAACAGCAGCCCAAGCAGGCTGCTGAAAATCAAAGCAAACAGTGAGGATGAGGATAGGAGCTATGTTCGCTTTCTCTCTCGACATTTTACCTCTGGACTTATTTTAATTTTCAGCCTCTCGGCTTCATGCATCAGGAAAACTAACATAGAACTATTGGAGTGCACTCTAATCCTTCTCAGATTAATAAGAAACCTACGTGTAAATTATAGAAAAATACATGGCTATAATTTTAGAGAAAAAATGAACTACTTTGAAAAATATTTGTTTAATGTTTAGCTCCAAGTTTCAAACATATTTTAAAATAGCATTTATTAAAACATGAAGTGAATATTTGCTGAACTAATTTCAAATTTCTATTTGTGACACAAGAATAGATGGCAGTGGCCAGGCAAAGGCAATGTCTCATTAGGAAAAGATGCCATTTAGCCATGTAAGTCTGGTGATCAAGTTTGATTTTCAGATCCAACATAAAAAGCTATGTGTGGAAGGGTACACATCTATAATTCCAGCACTCTTATGGTGGGATGGGAGGTAGAGACAGGAAAATTTCCTGGAAACTCCTGGACCAGCTGGCCATACATACATATTACAGCAGAAACAAAAGACCCACCCTGCCTAAACAAAGTGGAAGGTGAGAATCAACTCCCAAAAGTTACCTTGTGACATACATATATGCACCATAGTAGTGTGGTCAAACTTAAAAAACATATATTCATCAAACATACAAAATAAAATAAATTTAAATTTAAACAATTTTAAATATAAAAATGCATAATAGAGATCGTACAAACCAGGATGCTATTTCCACAAGTTCTTTGTCCTTAGAGATTCTAGAGCAGAAGAGCAGGGATGCTAGTGCACATACACACTCCTTTGGATGACAAGTCCAGTCCCACTTCATTCTTGTATCACCTTTACATCTCAGTTCTTTGAAAAATACTTTTCTCTCTCAATTTGTGTGCAAATGCAATTTGTCTTAAAATGGTTATCATACCTTATCAAAAAGACTGCTATAGCATTAGCAGCAGCAAATATTAATAAATATTAACAAAACTTTAAAATTTAAAAAGAGAGATTTTATGTTCTGGTTACACCATTTAATACCTTAGTTTCATCAAACACAAAATTGTGATAGAATGATCAACATGTAAACTTTGTGGTTAATAAAAAATTAGATTTGTTTGTGTGTGTGTGTGTGTGTGTGTGTGTGTGTGTGTGTGTGTGTGTGTGTTTTATACTGGGGATTCAACTCAAGGTTTCATACATACTAGATAAGCACAGTACCATTGATCTGTAGTTCCAAATCCAACTAGGTTGATCCAAAGAGTCAAATGCTCTTTGGATTCTGTTAACAGACATCTTGAGATGGCAAGGTTTCAAGAAAATAAGTGAGGAAAAATTTTTAATAATGTTCTCTAAGGTTAAACTAATATGTAGATGATGCGGATATGTTTATTTTAAATAAAGTTTGATGGTTTGAAGGAATGCACTTGTCTCTCCACTTTAAACTATCCAAACATTGAATGTAGGGACAAGAAGAGGAGACGAAGAAGTGAAATTCCACTTGATTAGCCTTCACCTTGTGGCTTGAAGACTTTTTCCTTGCTAGAGACTTTTATAACCTCTTAATAACTTCTGAATATTTTGAACACACCCTTTCCACTTTCTATTAGTTTGCTACCCAACTTTTTGCTTTGTTTTGCTTTTGTTTGTTGTTTGTTTTGGTGGGGTTGTTTATGTTGTTTGCTTTCCTACTCTTGATGACATTTATTTTCTATTTCTGTGGATGCCTTTGTAATGCCTCAGAAGAAACAAAGTCTGAGTCTTTGAAATAGTGAAAATATTACTAAACCAAAAACCTAGATTTCTTGAACCTAATATATGATTATTAGTTTTACTACATTCAGTCAACTTCCAGTTTATATGTCAAGCATCAATTCCGGAGTGACTTTTTGTCCTTTTTAATCCAGTGCAGTACATGCATAGACATACATGTACACACACACACACACACACACACACACACACACACAAATTTAAAGCTTCAATATTGTAAGAAAGAAGCTGTGAGATTTCCCAGAATACCCAAATGTAACATTAGAAGTCCAAAATTGACATCAGAGTCAATGGTATGTGTGTTTTAGGAAGACTATCCTGGCTATATTGTTGTAACAGGAGGTTTGCAAAAGTGTGTCTTTTCACTTGTAGTAGCAGGGAATATAATGGAAACTTAAATTATTGCTTATTTTTCTCACATAGTGAGAATTTGGAGAAATGTCCTTTCAGAATAGGTTCAGGAGCTCAGCCATAGCATTATGAATCCAGTGACTTTCTGTGTTTCCATTTGGGTGTTCTTAACCTTTGCTTGTCAGATTCTTCTCTTGTGGTCATAAAATGGATATTACAGTGAATGACAGTAGGGGAAGAGTGACAATTTTCTTCACCCTTCAGACTATTCTCCAAATACCCTCACATTCCTTTAGCCCAAACTACGGAGTATAGACACTAATACCAGGGCATTGCACATTGCTTCACACAAAATAGGAAGTAGGAATTCTTTCTTTTAATTTACTTATTATTTCACAGTTTCTCATAACTATATATATATGTACATATGTATTTAATGGTCTTTGATTAAAGCCCTCCTCATCTCTTTCCTATTCCCACCAAATTTCTTCTTCCAAAGTCATTTTTCTATGTTTGTGGTGTGTGTGTGTGTGTGTGTGTGTATGTGTGTGTGTGTGTGTGTGCACACATATATACATCTGTGCATCTATGCTTATGTGTGTGGGTCCTACCACATTTAAAATATTTTGTTTGTACTTGTGGCTGGCCATGATGGTACACATCTTTAATTTTGGCATTCAGGAGGGAGAGACGAGAGAGACAGGTAGATCTCTATGAGTTTGAGGCAGCCTGATCTTCATAATGAGTTCTAGGTCAACCAGAACTGCAAAGTGAGATCCTAGCTCAATATAGGTAAAATGTCAAGAAATGTGAAATACATATACAAAGAGTATAATAACCAATTAAACTAGCACTAATATATCACTACTAATAATTATAGATATTTTACAGGCAATAGACTACCAAATGAAAAATAATAGGGACTTTTTGTGATCTTGAGAGGACCATCTGAAAAGCAATGAGAGTAGATTAAAGGGTATTTTGCAGAAAAATTCTACATTTCTTGATTATGGATTAAATTTCATGAATAAAAGATTAAGGCAAGCTCCCAGGTTTTTTGTTTGTTTGCTTGTTTGAACAACTTCTTCTGCTATTTACTGAGGTGATCGACTAAGGAAAAAATAGATTAAAGGTTATCTGAAGAGTTAATGCTTATATGTGTTCAGTTTAAGGTCCCCATGATATGCCCAAATACAAAAACCAAATCTATTTGCAGCTCAGGAAAGAGGTTTAGCTAGAAGAGTAAATGAGGAAGATGTTTACATGCCGATGAAACTTAGGTTATTAAGAATGGAGATCACCTAATATAAAAAGAGGCATTTTAGTCCTGACATAAATAGCATTAAAGGAGTATGACAAAAAAAATAGTATTATGAAGATATGTCAGTGAAATGCATTTATGGTTGATTCTCCTGAACTCTCCTGATAAGATTGCCTTTTGTTCAAATAATTTTTGACATTTTGCAAAATATTTTTACATGTATGGTTCTATTTGACTATCATCAGAACTATAGGAAGCAGGATGTGAGAGCACACAAAGAATTGCTAATGTTTCCGTGAGCTGGGCCAGCACGAGTCTTCAGCTGGTAAAATCACCCACCACCAAATCTGATGGTTTGAGTTAGATCCCTGAGATATACATTGTGGAAAGACATAAGCAGCCCCCACAAGAGTTCCTTTGACCTCAATGGGCATGTGCACACACAAAGAAAGAAAGAGAAAGAGAGAGACAGAGAGAAGGAATGGAGGGAAGGAGGGAGGTAGGATGGGGAAAGGAAAAGGAAGAAATGAGGGAGGGAGGGAGGGAGGAAGTAAAGAAAGAAGGAAGGAAGGAAGGAAGGAAGGAAGGAAGGAAGGAAGGAAGGAAGGAAGACCTTTATCAAGTTGTCAAACGGAAAAGCTGTGGATGGGTAGAGGCTGTTTTGTAACTTTGTTCTCATTCTTACGTCACTCTCATGTGAGATGGTGAGTATTCTTATCGCCTTAGTAGATTAGCTACCCAGTATCCCTTATTAGAAAAGAGCCTGAAGGTAACACAGTGTTAGTGACTGCCTGGTAATGATGGTCATGCGTATTTGATGGTAAATTAGTGGCGCACACATACCATATTTGTTTTCCTATCTTTCCAAAACTAAGGACTTTTATTTCATTCATAGGGAAGATTATTTTAACAGTCTTCAAAAGTTTTTTGGTCCACTCTTATATTGCCAGCATTTGGGTGACAGAGACAGAACTGTTATGGTGAGGGTCATCCTTGTCTACATGGTTCTTTCGAGATCAATAGGATCAACATTACATGAGACCATACTTCAGATAAAAGATGTCTTTTGTTAGATACGTTTGTGTGATTAGAGAAAATAGTTTAAAGTAAGAATATGCCTTTTAATCGAATTACCTATACTCCTGGAGGCAATGGGTCAGTATAAATAAGTCTTTTTCTGACATCTCAAGTTTCTGTGTGAAAATTCAAAATGAAATAGCCCTGACGCCTACTTCAAACACTTCTTGGAAAGATAGCCTAAGTTCCTAGTGGGATGCTTAAATTCTTATCTTCTCTGTGGTCTCAAGGGTTTTGAATTTTAAAAATGAACTTTTTCTGGTGGGATCTTTTCATCTGCTGACTTCTAGAGAGGACTGTGGCAATACATTTCTGCCTTTGTTAGTTGTCTACATTATTGGGAAAAGTCTTTCAATTCCAGCTCCAAATGATATTTCAGCCCCTAAATGCTGTCATCTCGGAGGCATCTAAATTCAAAGCACCCGTTATAGATATCTCGAGTCTTGCCTAGATGCTTCTGTCAGAGGAGGGGGCACTTACCTTCTATTGCTTTCATTTTTTCACTTTCCATTTTGAAGTAGTTCTAGTCTTACAGAAAAGTGACACATATCAGACATGAGACAGAGCGTTCCATAGACAAATTCCTTGTGCTTCTCATATAGTAATGTTACATAACCATAGTTTCATTGTCTAAACCAAAATATTACCAGTAGTCTCATACAATGAACTAAACTATAGGTGTTATTACTATTTCACAAAATTTTTACTAGTGGTCCTTTCCGGTTCTGATGACGCTTAGGATTCCTGCCTCCTTAGTTTTCTCAAATTCATCCTTGGGTTTTTATTTTTCTTTCTTGACCTTTACACTTTGGAAGAATACTCTTCTGCTATGTAGTTGGGTTCTGCTCCTAAGTCCTAGCACAGTGACACTGGACAAATCATTTACCAGTATGCCTTTGAGTCTTTTTGCCTTCAAAATAACTCCAATGCCTTTTAAAACGATTATTTAATGACCTATGATTGTCAGCTTGATAAACCAGATTATACCTAAGAAGCCCTGTAGGTTTTTAGCTAAAATTTTAAGTGTCCACTTCCTCCCCCAGTCACTATCCACTGAGAGATTATTATATAGCCAGCATTTTAAGTCCCAAGATGAAAACAACAAATACCTCCCATCTCTTTCCTGCTAGGAATTTATTTATGTGCTGATAAGGAAGACAAGTGATTTAGAAGAACATTATGAGTGCGTTTCACCATATTAGAGAGTGATTATGAGACATAAAACATGGAGAAGACTCCAGGAACTTCTCATTGTATGTAGGGCAATGAAGGAAAGTTACTACTGAGTGACTATCTGAATTAGAATTCCTGTCCTGGACTCCTCTGAAACTTTGCTCACCTTATTAGTCAGTATGTGGTGATCTGGGGAGATTTTCAGCAGCTACAAACACTGGCTGCTCTTGCAGAAAACTCAGGTTTAGTTCCCAGCACCCATGTGACAACTCTCAACCACTTGCAACTCTAATTCCGAAGGATCTGACGCCCTTTGCAGACATCCATAGGCAAGCATGTACATGCAGATAAAGCACAACTATGTGTATACATTTAAGTCAATCTTTGAAACATATATAAATTAAAGCATGGTTTCAGCTTTATATCATCCAAAATATTGATGACTTTAGAGAGAGTATAATATATGGACTTTCTAGGGCTGTTACAGATGGACTGTGTATCAAAACGAATGATACATTTACTGTCAATAAGGGCCCTATACCCCCCATATTGCCGACCTCAGGGAGCCCCGCTGCTCCTAATCACTGTGCTGGAATCCATAACCTTCTGATATAGACACTGGACAGAGAAGGGCAGTGTTCTGAAAATCGTGGTGTTAGAAAGGTGCAGTGTCAACCATTAAGTGGATCTGGCTAAGGAAATGCTTAAGGAAATAGCTGAGAAATGAATGAAGCTTCAAAGGGTACTGTACAACCACAGACAGCTGAGCTCCATTGAGGCATTCCCAACTATTTTATAGGCAGGAAATCTCTTAAAAAATCCATTTCTTTTTATGGTTACAGATAGCAGGAATCTAAGAAACCATCTGTTCATTTCATTTATTCATTCGCTTATCATATAGCCAGTCAATGTGCTGAGCATCCGTTCTGTACCAAGCACAGAGGTGGTTTAAACTCCTGCTCCCAGGATGCTTAAATACTATTGAGGTGTACATTCTTTTTATTTAAAGAGAAAGTAAGTGTTAAAACTTCTGTGATTATAGCTTACAGTACCTAGATGGTTCAAAAGGAAGGCATTCCCTTTAAGAAAGAAAGAAAGAGAGAGAGAGGGAGGAAGAAAGAAAAGAGAGAGAGAAGTAAATAAGCCCATGTTTATGAACAGAGAGAACTACAAAATCTTGTAGATATTTAACATTCAAACATTTTTTGAAACAGAAACCTTTTCAGAAATATCTTGCCTTTCTAATGTGACAAGTTCAGACATCCTAACTAGGCTGTGAAGGTGCTCTCCATGGCAGTGACATTATTGATTCGGTTGTTAACAGTGCAGGCCTAAATGACTGATGGCGACTCTCTGGCTGTCCCTCCCTACTGACATGAAAATGGCTCTGGGCTTTATCCAAGCAGGGCTGCTAAATGAGTAGTAGATGTATGAACAGAGGAGAAATTGGTCCTGAGGTGGATTCACTCTCTTGAGAAAGATTTGTTTGTGCTCCCAACAACTCGTACTTTAAACAGAATGAGCCTTCATGTAGGAATTTTGATGAGGAATGGGCAATTTTGAATGAGCCTAATGCTTTATCAGTTGCTTTTTCTTTTCATTGAGACCTGAGTAATCTCAAAGGACTTGGAGGTTTGCCATTTTTAGAGAAGACTCCTTGAGAATTATTTGAAAACCTCCAGGTTTCTATCTGTCACTTTTACTACATATGTCCTACAAACACCCCTGAAAGAATGTTCTCTTGTCCTCTTAGGTGAATGAGGCAAGCAGTCACTGGGATGGTGGACTTTCCAGCTCTGAATAAAATTGCAGCTGGGGATTTTTTTTTAGTACTGGAACCATCTCTGATGAATGGCAAATGCAGCCATTTTGTGGGCCTGAGAAAGAGATTTTCGTGTTCTGCAACTGAAAAGAACAACAGGCATCATTTCGGTTTTACAGGGAGAGGAAACAATAGGTTGCTCTCAAAGACATTTCTGTCATAGGATTTCAGGCACAGTAGACTGCAGCTGGATGTGTAGGTTTAAGAGCCATGTATTAGATTTGTTTCATAGCCGCAATTTCCCTCCTCCAAAAACAATCACTTGTCAAGCATGCTGGTACAGACCTATAATCCGAGCACTCAGGAGACTGAGCCAGGAAGAGCAGTTTAAAATGAGCTTCAGGCCATCCTGGGTTACATACTATGTTCTCGGCCAGCATGAGCTACATCGTGAAACCCTATCTCAAAAATAAGTAAGTAAATAAATAAATCCTACTTGCATGAAAGAATAAAGCCTTGATTGCAGTTTTTCATGAATGGACAAGGTGATAATTACTTCATCACAAATTTATATCCTACAGTCTGCATCTCTTCACTGGCTAACAGAGTGCAACACCAAAATCAAGAAGCAAGCATAAGCTTTGAAACTAAAGTTGATAGGAGGAGGATAGGAAGGGTCATGCAGAGATAATGCATCCACAGCAACAGAAAGAATACAAAATAGTACTTAACAGGCCTTGTCTATATGTTTTGTCTATATTTACCCATAAAATTGCTACAGCAACCCTTATGCAAGCTGTTTTATTTGCTATTTTACAAATACATTTCAGATACAGAGACCTTAAATATTTTGCCCAGAGTCACGCAGTTAGAGAACAGAGAAGTTTCTAGCCCAAGTAATCTGACCTCTAAGTCTATGATCTTAAATATTGTGCTCAGCTTTAACTCCGTAGTTCATTTTTAAGCTAGTATTCGGGATATTTTAACAAGTATGAGCAATATGATTTTTAGTTGCTCAGCTAGGAGAGATGACAAATGGGATCAAGCGCTTGTTGCACAGGTGCGAGGACCTGAGTTAGTGTCACCGGCACCCATGAAAAAGGACAAAGGAGCGGATCTCTAATTCCAGCCCTGAGGTGGACTCCAGGGCTGGCCTGTCTAGTCAAATTATTTTTCTCCAGGTTCAGTGCTAGACCCTACCTTGGAAAATAGGGTGGAGAGCATTTAAGGAAGATGCCCGAGTCAACTTCTGGCCTCCACATACATATTCATAATAGTGACCAGTGAAAAATCTGCATGAACACATACATACAACAAACACATAATAGCACCAAATAATCGTAATTTTTGAAGATTTTATGTCGAACTGTACCTTCTAAATATAGTTAACTTTCTCTCCTAGAACAGGAGATTTTCTACATCTCTGCCTGAGCTTAATACTGAGTGATGGAGGCCTCCCGACTTTGCACAAAAATCCAGTCTATTTATAAAAGCCCTAATCATTAGGCTGTTATATTTTGAACTGAGTTAAAAATTGATCTTTTCATAACTCCCACCTTTTTGCCTCTATGAATGCTTAGGGTGTATACACGGTATGTCAAAAGCCTCCTGGCAAAAATGGTCTTTCAAATCCTTAGAGGAATTCAGCCCTCCCCCCTCCAATACTCTCAATACCAAGTCTTCAAGACAGAACACAGGTTTAAAACTCAAAACGAAAACCAAACAGAAAGCAGAAACTTAGCATCCAATTTACAGTATTTTTATTTAAAATATCATTTTTATGTAACAAGTAGAGCAAATGCTAACCTCACGCTTGTATGATGCTTGCAAATGGGACAATTTGTTTCTCCACTGCATTGGCACCAGAGGTGGCAAATGCTGACCTGACAGATTCAATGCATTTTGCTGGGTTAGGACCGCAAGGGCTTTCCAGGGGATCAAGCTCACTGCTGTAGTCATTAAAACCTGCAGAACCCTGTCTGACTCTAGGGAGGAGCCCAGCACTGCTGGCCCTCATCAGCCCTTCAGGAGAGCTGCTTAAAACTAGGGCAGGAGGGGTAGCCATTGGCTTCAGATAAGTTCTCAAAGCTTGACACCATCCCTTCCATTGAAACTCTTTCCTTTGGCATTCCAATCTCCTGATTATATTTGTTTCTATGAACTATACCTGTTTCCTCATGCAATGTCATCCCAAGTATCAGTGTATGCCCAGATAGCTGGTCTCCATTTTTTGCTTGACAAACAGTAAATATGTCTGGACACAGACCCCTACTGATAGCTTGACCCTGTTTAGTCTTTAACCTGATAACCAGTTTTTACTTTCAAAGAACAAAAAAATCTCCTTTGCCACTTTAAAGTTTTCTGCCTTAGCTTGATGGTCCATCTCCTGTATTTTCTGATCTGGACTCTGATCTTTATACAAATAATAATCGCACACACACACAGCCTGAACCTAGAAATTGCATCAAAACCTGTCATTGTGTTTAGCCCCATCATTACATTTGTCAGCTTCACCAGACTCCTGGTTTCAATCCTTCCTTTCAGTATCCTTTTAAGTATCATTTCAAGTATCATTTTAAGTATCCTTTCAGTATCTTTTAAGTCATGATGCAATTTGATGTGCTTTTTCCCCAAAGCTTATGGTGATGATTTTAAAGTGTTTGTTTTGTTAGAGAAAGGGGGTATGACATTGCTGTTGGCTCTGATGGAGGCCTTTGGAGCCTGTGCCAGGGTGGTTTCAGAGCATTCAAAAACTGACAGTACAAAGAGATGTGAGGAGATCCAGCCAGTCACTGAAAAGATCGTGATGGAGACATGCTAGTCAAGGTGGCTCTAATAGGGGGAGCCTCAATCATGCTTGCAACTGTGTGCCCCTGCCAAGAAGGTAAAAAGCCAGTGGGAAAGCCAGAAAATGTCTATATACGGGAGGTTTAAGTTAAGTGGAAGCAAGGATATAAGTTTGGTAGCTGTTGTTTCTAGTGTATTGAGATCAAGTTGTGCTTAAGAACACATTAAAACATAAAATTTACCACCTTAACCACTTTTAAGTGTTTAGTTCAACAATGTTATTTTTTCATATTATTATGTAGTTAATCTCTAGAACTTTCTCATCTTGCAAGAGTGAAACTCGATGCCCATTAACCCATGGTCCCTTTCGCACTGTGTCTCTGCCCCCAGAACCACTGCTTGACTTCCTGCCTCTATGAATCTGACTCCTTTAGGTCCATTACATGATAGAATCATGTTTATGCTTTGTGAATGGCTCATTTAAGTTAGCATATTGTACTCACACTGCATCCATCAAGCATCATTCTTAGCACAGTTTACTGTCACGCACGTGGTCTCATTTCATCTTCGCTGTAAGCCTGTGTGGCACCAGAATGCCTTTATACTACTTTCAAGATTAGGAGTAACAAGCACTCTGGGATCAGAATCAAAATCAATAGTAGCTCACCGAAGGATCAGGAGTGGAAGGGGGTTGGGATTGGTTGTGAAGAAGTAAAAGTGCTCCACGGTGTGCCTGTGGGAGAGCTGCAGTCGGATTCAGGAAGAAAGCTCTGGAGCTAGTTCAGCCTTTCAGAATCACAGGCAAATGAGATGCTGAAGGCTTTCACCCTTGCCCCCATTCAATCCTTGGCTGCAGTCCCGTTCCCCAGGAAGGGAATGCCACTTTTAGTCATGATGCAGTTCCCTGAAAGCAAGCTCCAATGAGGAACCTAGCTGGGAGTCAGCACCCAACGACACAGAAGATGATGGTGACACTTGATTTCATTGTGGAGTACCATACACGTTATCCACTAACAATGCTAAAAGAATAAAAATGTTTCCTTGGAGTCCCTAAATGACCTAAGAATCAGATACTGTTTATTTGACACTGAGATTAATGTTCTTTCTACCACACTGGAATTACTCTTCAAGAGAAGCTTCATAGGCATGAAGTTCAGGCTTAAATTTTATTCACTGTTGAAATAGAATCAAATCCCAGAAACCATATCTATGGTGTACTAGTTATGTATACTTTATTAATTCTATGGGTACCAACTCTTTTTTTTCTGCTCCTTGTTTTCAGTAGTGAGACTGTATCATTGTCATAGCCTTATACCTGTGCTGTGTACTTGAGGGCTCTTCCTCTACCATCTGATCAGTTGATAGTTGCCAAGTACATCTCCCAATAGCACTATATTTTCCAACTGACTATAATAGCACTTCTGCTATGATCTAGGAGTTATGACATCAAATATTAGCTATGACGTATGCCCACAAGCTTTTTCTAACCTTTGGATATGCAATACCATTGTCGCCAACATAGACATCACGATGCTCATAGATAGTACAGTGGGTACTCCACACCCATGTGTTCTACATCCAATGAATCAGCCAACTACAGATCAGGTATTCTGAAAGCATTATGCCTGGCTGATGCGAGAATGTGCACCTTTCTCAGTACTCAGCTAGGCAGGAGGACTGCCAATTTTACTACCAGCTTGGGTAACATGGCAAGATCCTATCACAAAAAGAACTGTGTCAGGGACTAGGGTTGTAGCTGCATTGGTAAAGAATTTGCCTCGCATGCTCAAAGCCCTGAGTTGGATCTTCAGCACCCCACAAACCAAGTGTAGAAGTACATATTTGTAATACAATCAGGAAGATTAGAAGTTCAAGGCCTTCCTCTGCTACACAGTGTCTGAGACCACCCCCTGAAATACATGAGACCCTGTCACACACACAAACCTTGTCTGTACTGAATATGTAGAATTTGTATCATCATTTCCTAACTCTTGCATCCTGTTTTTATTGGTATTGTGATTTAAAGTATACAGGAGTTTTGCATGTATTATATTCAAACAGTGCATCATTTTCTATAAGAGACTGAAACATCAATAGGATTGGGTATCTTTGGGGGATGTCGTAGAACCAATCCTCCACAGACAGTAAAGAGCAGCTGTGTGTGCCACGTGAGACTGTTCCCAGACTCTTTGCCGAGGTCTGGATGTATATTATCTCACCTAATCCTAAGCCCTACTGTCTCTGGATCTTCTAACAGGCACGCTCAGTGTTAAATGCCCACACGGAGGCTCGGAGAGCTTAAGCGCCTTGCCTAGTAGCTCTTAGTGTGGCAGAGGCAGGCTAGGCAGTCCAATGGCAGAGCCTGCATTCACGCTTCAAAGCTTGAATTGCAGTGTCTTCAGGATCAGGTCCAAATTCCTACATTAAAAATACCCTTCTTATCTCCCTCTACACCCAAGCAAAGGAAACGGCTTTCACAACTGCTGTTTCAGGGTACTTTCTCCTGCTGTTGCTAAGCAGTAGAAGGACTCCCTCAATGTAGATGTGATGGAAGCCAGCTGTAGCTCAGCATCCTCTGAAGACCTCTTCAAAGTGACTCTCACTAAATAGTACTGAGTTTCACATACCCAGGTCTCCGTTCCCTATTTGGCCAGTAAGTCTTTTAAGAAGAGGTTTTGTGATTTTGTAAATAAAAATAATCCTTAATTTTATTCCTCTTTTTTTTTTTTCTCTCAGATTTCACATAGCCCAGGCTGGCATGGCCAGGAACTTCTGATCCTCTTACCTCTGCCTCCTAAGGTCTGGGATTATATTGGTGTAGCACAGCGGGTGCTTTATACAGTGCTGGGATAGAACCCAGGACTTTAATGTATGCTGAACAAGCACATAGTTTGTTTTTCTAGTACCCAGAAAATTCTTCACTATATATTCTATGCTGAACTTTTTGAATTTTTAATATGAAAATTGATGTTATTTATATTCTACAAAAAAATCTGTGCTTATAGATTCTTGAAAAGAGATAGCAGCAAAAAGTAAAAAAAGAGATACACTTATTATAGCCAAATCTATGAAAATTCTGACCTTGAAATATTATTGAGGACTACTAGAGTTCTCCGTTTTAATTAAACTTTTATTTTGAGGTAATTGTGCACTGCATAAACCAAAGTAAAAGAAGCCTCGCATATCTTTCACCCGGTGTTCTCCAATAGTGTATTCTGCACATTTGTAATTTAGGGTCACAGCAGGATATTGACAATGATAAATCAGTGTACAGAGCATTTTCATCATCACAAGAATCCTTTCTGTTGCCCTTTAGAGCCAACACCTTTCCTCTCCCCAGTAGCTCCCACCTAGGGTAACTACTGATCTGCTCTCTAGCCAATGATTTTCTTATTTCAATGACATTAGAACAATGCAGTATATCATGTGTAATATTTGGGATCAGCTGTTTCACTCAATACAATGCGCTACTGCTGCGGCTAGGCTGTATACAGCAAGTTATTTTTTTTTTTTTAGCAATGAGTAGTATTTGGTTTGGTTTCCTTTGTTTAATATTCCCACAGGTGGCTTTCTGCACACCCGTCCCCCAGTTTTAGACTGTTAGGAATAAAGAAAGCCACAAGCATGTTCCTCAGACTGTGGCTTAGGCTCCATCCTCGACAGCAACACCTAACACCACGCCTGAATCACCTTAAATATTTACTGATTGACTAACAGGATCTTAAGTAATAAGTGAAAAAAGACTTCCTATTGTCAGCATTGTGTATTCTATTGTTAACAGTATTCACGGCTGCCTTCTCCAAGTATTTAATGGAAACAAGGTCTGTCCCATGAAGTAGCATCACAGAATTTAAACAAATACTTGGATAAAAGATGTTTGCTTAAAGATATGATTCCAAGAATTTGGAGTAAAATGAGAGAGAGAGATGAGACAGCAAAGATAAGCTAGCCTCTGGGCTTTGCAAGAAGACTATGGAATCAAATACATCTACATTTGAGTAACTAGAATGTGAAATACAGGAAACCTGTGCCCTGTGACAGACTCTTGCCTCTCAATGAACAATGAAAACTCTTCCAGCATTGTGAACAAACCAAGGGAAATGGGAGAGCAAGCCTGGGACTCCTCTTGAGATTGGAATGCTGGTAATACGGGAGTGTTTGTCTCCTTCCAGCTGATCCTAGAGTCAGAAATGGGCTGATCAGATGTGATACAAGTACCACAGATATCTGCTACAAATCTCAAAGAGACAGAGCAGTCACAGTATCTGACTTTCTGTGTATCAAGATAACCCCAATTTATTTGTCTTTAATACTCCGTATATGAACATAAGACCAATTCAAAGTGTGACAGTCTTTGTGTGACATGATATGTATAATGCATACAAGAAGTTCTTCATGCACTTACTGAATAGTTTTTAAAATCTGTATTAACTCAACCATGAAATGTGAGCAATTCTAAAATTGCAGAGTGTTTGGACTCTTATCCCATGGGGCTTGTGAAAAGATCAAGTGAAATAATCATTATAAAGCACTTTGTGCAGGGTCAGGCACAAGGCAACCACTCAATGAATGTTAATATTTATTTGATTATTATTGTTGATAGTCAAGAATCATCAGGCCCACATCAGTAAACAGTTGTAAGTGGTCTGTCAGCAGGAACATAGAGCCTCTCTCATTATGCAGAACTTAGTGTTGCATGGGCACTCATTAAAATCAAATCTAATTTTAGTCTTCTGGGAGACAGAAAATGCTAGCTTCTCCAGAAATGTTGAGTGCTTCCTTGGGTGTGGACTTTAATTTTCCAAAATTATATTGCATGATCTGTAAAACGAAAAGTGATATCTTTTCATAAAAAGCCCAGAAAAAATCTTTAGCTCTATAGAATATAAAAGAAAAAAAAAACCTTTTTTCCTCCATGGGATGTAATTGAAGAAACAAGGTCAATCAGAAAGTTTTGAGCTATAAAAGAGGAAAGGAACAAAAATTTCTCCCAATTATTTTATGGCAGCCGGGTTGAACTCATACTTATCCAATGAGGCCCCAAACAGAATACTGTTCTGCACCAACAATACTGATGATAGTGATTCAAGTAGGAAATGATAAGATTCCATTCTTCCAAAGTGTTTTTAGAATTGGATTCTAGTAAGTTTCATTTTGGTATTGGCCAATCAAAAAGGATACTACAATAAGAAAAAGTGAAGGCATCATTTTGAAGAGGAGATGATGCATGGAAAGGAAACAGAGACCCCCTAATTTAGAGACATGGATGGACAAGAAAGGTAGTTAAAACAGCTAGGAACAAATGGCTTTGAATGAAAAAAAAATCAGCAAGGTAGAAATCATAGAAAAAGGCTAAAATATCAAAAACTACAAAAAGAGTATTGAAGGAGAATTGCAGCAATTATTACATACATTAAATGCAAATGGACAAAAGGAAGATATTTTTAGAGAAATAAATGAACAGCAAATTTCATTCCATCTCCTTCACCGAGACAAAGTTAGGGTCTCTAAGGTGTTTAAGACATTTGAGATCCTTTCATCTTCATTCATTTCAGACATTCTCTTTTTTATTCCAATTTTGAAAGGGCAAATCAATCTCAAAAATAAGAAAGTGGGCAAGATGGCTCAGAAGGGAAGAAGGCCCTTGCTGCCCAGCCGGATGACCCGAGTTCAATCACTGGGATCCACATGGTATTAAGAAATAACCAACTCTCATACACATGCATCATGTTGTACACACACAATAAATAAATAAATAAATAAATAAATAAATAAATAAATAAATAAATAAATAAATAAATAAGGTATCATTGCAAAACTGAAAGAAAAACAGAGACAGGTGTGTGCACCCCTATAGCCTCTGGTACTTCTTCCTGAATTAGGAGGATTGCTTCAGCATAGGGATTTGGGGCCAGCCTCATAAACACAGCATGATCTCATCTCAAAACAAGAAAGGAGAAAGAATAAGAAAATGGCCATTGTTTTCCTGTGATATTCTCCTAATTCGATTTCAGTAAATTTTTCAGTGGTTCGGCACCACCTCCTACAGTTTTGAAGATATCATTTTCCCCTCCTCCCTCTTCCTCAATTCACAACATTGTGTTCCCGTTCTTTCACAGTTTTAGTTACCAGTAGCCTAGGGAATCTAAGACCTGTTCTTGAAATAATATAATCAATGCTGAAAGTAATCCAGAAAGCCCATGAATTGATCCTTTGGCAATTTAAAATGCTCCTTTTCTAGTTTAGAGCAATAAGGTTGACCTCATTCATGTTCATGTATTGTTGTTATCTCCAACACAGCAGAGGAATTGACCAAGACAACAGAATACCGAGACAGGAAGTATCATTTTGGTGTCATGACCCACAATTTTCTAGTCAAATAAGTGATGCTAGAAAATCTCTGGCACCTTCTCAACTTCTCAGATGCTCATTTTAAGTAGGAATCCCCTAAAACAAATACTTGAAAATGATATTTTTAAATGAATAACTCTTAAGAGACTATCAACAGCTAAAACCTTCTCAAACGGCCAAATACCAAAGGGAGAAATAATATATATTTAACTTTTAAAAATAAAATTTAAAAACCAAACAAAAAGATTTTTCAAAAAAGAGGTGTCCATGGTGATTTTCAAATAGTGTCTCCGTTACTGTTCTATTGCTGAAAAGAAATGCCATGACCAAGGCAACTTGTAAAAAAAACCATTGAATTTAGGGCTTGTTTACAGCTTCAGAGAGTTATTCCAGACCATCATGGCACTGAGTGTGTCAACAGGCAGGCAAGTATGACACTGGAGCAATAACTGAGAGCTTATATGTTTTGTTGATTTTATTGAGGAATACATTTTTCTCTGCTCCCCTTCCTTCCTCTCCCCTCCTCTTCTACCCTCTCTCATGGTCCCCATGCTCCCAATTTACTCAGGAGATCTTGTCTTTTTCTACTTCCCATGTAGATTAGATCTATGTATGTCCCTCTTAAGGTCCTCATTGTTGTCTAGGTTCTCTGGGATTGTGATTTGTGGGCTGGTTTTCTTTGCTTTATGTCTAAAACCCACTTATGAGTGAGTACATGTGATAATTGTCTTTCTGGGTCTGGGTTACCTC
>PVIU01026557.1:0-21791 GCA_004026605.1 Ondatra zibethicus | reverse complement strand
TTCATGGTCCTTCAATCTACTTTGTCTGGTGGTATGTAGGTCTTTAGAGCTGTAAGAACGATCTATCTGTATATGTTAACCAGCAGAGAGATGAAAGCAACATCGGGTCCTTGAGGATATTTATGAGCCAATAAACCTAGAAAGAGTTACCATCAGACTTCATGATAACATAATTGAAAGTCTTCATAATTAAAGTCAGTATATCATTTATATACTACTTAAAGCATGGCTGCTAGTTGAGGTGAGATTACATGCTGTAAGTAGTGTGGCTTGCATGCCTCTAGAGGAAGCAGGAGTCAGCAAAGGTAAACACGATCTTGAGTGACAGGTTCATTTGACTGTTTTGTGAAGGACATGTACACTAGAACTGAGAGCCTCTTTTAGTGACCACTAGGAACAATTCTGGGATCTGTCAATATGGCTCAGTGCATGAAGCACTTGCTATACAGGCATAAAGAATAGCTAATCAGGGGTTTCTAAATCCTCACTAAAAGCAGAAGCCATAGTTTGCATGTGTAATCCTAGAGTTTGTATGCTGAAATTGTAGACAAAGACAGGGGCTTCCCTAAAGGTTTGTGGGCTACCTATCCCAATGTTCAGTGTCAATCAATGAAAGATTGTATTTTAAAACAAGGTTGGAAAGTAAGAATCAACCTTTGAGATTTCCCTCTTATCTCCAAAAGCATGTTGTGGCCCACAAAAACTGGAACTGATAACACACACACACACACACACACACACACACACACATACACACACACACACACGCGCACACACACACACACACACACACACACACAAACTATAGGTAAAATAAATGAGACACTGAGACATTTTGGAAAGAGCACAATAGATTCAAAAATGTTCCAGAGTACTTGGAGATCCATGAAAAAAATCAAACTGAAAACCTCATTATAGGTAGCACAGAGAATAATGATTACAGAAATAACTAGAAATGTCACAATAATTTAACATAAACCAAAGCAATCAGAAATATCTCCAATGTCTTATTACAGAAAACGTAGGTATGGAACAGAATTAATAAATTAGTCCATCATCCAAATGTTACTTTCACCCTGTCTTTGTAAATAACATTATTTTGAATGACACCACCTTTAGCTTCTATCTGATGTATTTTAATGGCAAAATTGAGTAGTTGACCTAGGTACCATATGGTCCATATAGTCTAGCATATATACCCTATGTAGAAAACACTTCTTGGTTCCTGAATTTAAAAATAGTTGAGGATTTTACAATCTGGAGATACTGAGCAACTTTGTATACACAGTAGATATATATTTATCCATATAACTGAAATGAAGTAAAAGAAAAAAAATGAACAAGATAGAGTCAGTATTAGGAAGGCAATAATATCACAATTGCTTTCCATTAGAACAGTGCCACCCACCACAGTAAACATTTGTGTTTGCAAAACTTAAGAAAATTAGGTCTGCTACTAATTTGAGGGGTGGTGTTTTGATATTGAGCATCTGACAGTCATTGGCTGAGGTACTCAGGCAGGAAGCCTAAATAATGAGTACACAGCCCACGCAGAACTGCCCGCAGGCATGAGATCTGTGTGGGTGGAGTGGGGAGGGCTTTGACTGCTCAGGTGGAGGAGAGAGAGAGAGCAAGGCTGGCATGAGAAGTCACAGCCCTGTGTTTTATCGCACAGATTGCATTTGGCTCAAAGCCTGACTGACTAATGTTTTACTATTACCCATCAGTATGATTACAAATACTTTGGGTCTAAAATTGTTTTCCACAAGTTAGCATCATCAAAAATACAACAAAGGAAGAAATGCTTCATGACAATCCAAATGCTTTTATGTAAAAACAAAAATAAGCATTTCATTTTCATATAACTTGCTTTGGAAGCTAGAATTGATGAAATAAATTCATAAAGAGATTTTGTTATGAGAGGAATAATTTGGCCTTAAAATATGAATCACTTTTATTCACATAATAATTGCCTGGCAGTTTTCAAGGTGTTCTTCTTTATGGCTGTATTTGTAATGTTGCCAACAAGCAGGAAGCCTATGCAGCTTGCTTCAGGGCTGACAAAGTTTCTGAGCTGCTTGTGGCAAAACCAGAGCCGGTGTCAGAAAGATGTCTCCAATGAGTAACTCCGGAAGAGCCTTCATATACACTTTCTCATCCAACCAGTTGCACCCCAAAATTAAAGTGCTGAGAAACAGAAAGATAACCTCTAAAGCAGCTTGTGTTTAGAGTCAAATTTTCTTGATATATATTATTACAAAAATATTCTCATGAACTTCCTGCTTTTGTCCTGAGTATGAATAATGCAGATATGATACAATTCAAATGTCCCTTTACATTAGTCTGTCTACCCTCATCCCAGTGGCTCATAGTTTGTACAGATTCAGTGCTCTGAACTTGGCCCAATGGCGCACTTAAAGAAAATGGATAAAAATGCTATGGATATTAGTTATCATATCCAATAATATTTAATCTCTGAAATCAGATAGATATTTGTGATAAAATATTGACTTTTCTCTTTACTTCAAATATTATATTTTGAAATATATAGCTCTGTTTTGAAATAAATGTATATATCATTTATTTCAATAAATTTCTGCTTATTCTAATAGCGTGCAAACATACAAATAATTATATTAATCAGGCTTGCTAAAATAGAGTTTGAATTGAATGTGATAGTCAAGATCAACTTACATTTGTAACATTGTTTAGGTTAGTGCTCAGATGTAACATTTCATATGTGTGTGAGATATACAACATACCATATAAAATGCTTTTCAAAGGTCCTGCAGCTAATTTTTAGGCATCATTGGTGTTATTTGAATTATGTCTTATTAAATCTGTAAATTAGATGCAGAATTTCATTTTCTTTTTAGAAGAACAGATGAAAAACATAGATCTGATCCTCTACAACCATTAACACAATTGAATGGCCTTAATTTCTCAATAGAATCATTCAATATTCATTTTTTAATTTCTGCATTTACACATAATATCTCTCTGGAGGCCTCTAACAGATTCTACTGCCGCAGTCTTAATGAGAACTATCAAAGGTTACTGTGAGATGATGATCTATACTTAATTCAGAGATTTCCCCAGACATTTGTGCAGTTCAGTGCTGTTTAGAGACTTTCCTAGTTCTATTGTCTTGAAACATTTATCCTTATTTTAACTGCATCTCTAATCATTATTAGCATAACCCCTTCGTTCTTAAAGTTAGTATTTTGAGAATTAATGTAAAATATATGACTTCCTTAGGGGATTTAATAACTAACTGTGATTGTGAAGAAGCCCTGAGAAATTATTTTGCTTGCACAAGATGTTTTGAAATAAAGACTGATCAGCTTTTCCTTGAAACCCAAGATATTAATACTTTTTCATGTCAAATTTCAAAATTATGATTTTTTCTTGTACAGATGTTTCTTTTAGAAGAAACATACCAGTTTTCCTTTGTATAGGTCACTGTTAATACTTACTCATTTTATAGTGAATTAATACATATTTATTTTATATATTATATGTATACATTCAAGCAATACTAATATGAAAGACAAAAACTAAATCAAAATCTACTAAAATCTAAAGTATCAATTTTTGGATCAGTGTTTGTGATCACTTGGAAGTTGTGTGATCCTATTAAAAATGGAAGGCTTTGTCATATGTAGGTAACAATATAGATTCACATCACCAAAGATCAAATGCCACAGTTGATTAAATACTCTAAAAGTACAAATATATTTATTTCTTTTACTTTTTTTATGTGAGGCATGTAAATAAATTAGACCTGTTTGACATATATATATATATAATCCCTGCCACTATATTCTTATGTAAAATATAACCTTAAATCTTATAAAGCCCTCTACTACTTTCGTGGGAGCTTTTTGGATCAAATCTAGGCAACTTTGTTAGTTGCTCTCTTATATGTCATCATAGATCTCTCCTTCTCATAGAAATTATGAGTATCCTAACAATTCCTAGTTCTTTAAAGTTATAAATGCTGATTTTGTTATTTTATTCTAAGAATGTTGAACTTGTTGTGACAGGTGACTGATTCCAATGTGGCACAGTTTGACTCACATCTTTACACAGTTCCTAGGAAGTATTTGGTAGTCACTATAATATGGCTAGTTAAGACCCTCTTACAAGTTGTGGTTCATATCAGATATTTACAAAGGCTCTCATATTTAGTTATTCCCCCTCTCTCTCCTTTTCTGTCAAAGGCAATGTGAAAAGTTTATGCTAGTTAGTCATGAAAATTTTTCATCTTATAGTTCAAGGATAATGTTCCTTTGAAGAGTTGTTTCCACCAGGATCTATAAAGGTTTACTCTGTGGGTCCGCAAAAACAATTCATCCAAGGGAGAGATTTCTTGATAATATCTAGAATATTTTCCCTCTGCTTTATAGTACAGTAGTACCCCTTAATCATTTTAGCTATTACAGTTTCCATTGTCTATATTAAGCCATGTTTGAAAGGTTAAAGGAAAATTAGAGAAATGAAAAATATTTGTTTTAGATATTTTTTATTTTCTTTATTTTCATAGTAGGAAAATTACTCTCTTACTGTCTCTAACTTGTAAATTAAAGCAAACTGTGGGAGAATTCTGCCTCTTATTGCGTAGACATGTTCCCATTTGGACTTATGATCTTTTCATACTCGGCAAGACAGCTAAAGAAAATAGGAAGCCATTATTTTGGATGCTAGAGAAAGATTCAGCACAGGATTGTCATTCCTTGAGTAAAGAAAGTGACAGATATAGAATAAATATCTCCATGAAAAGACAAATCAGGAGACTGCAAGCTGTAAATTTCTAGGATTCATGTTGGTCCAAAAATCTTCAGGTTGTCACCATAAGCATTTATACGCAGCCATATCTCTAGTCTAAGCAATGGAGTTCTCCTGTAGGCTCCAGTCATCCACTGAGCCTTGAAACAAGTCCCTTACTGATATGGAACTCTGTGCTCTAGTCTTCACATCCCAGAAATCTAGAAACCACCAAACACCTATTTTCTCATTCTCTCTGCTCAGCCATAAACCTTGTCATTTGCTTGATTTTCTAGTCTCTTGGAACAAGCTTGGCATTCAAGCATAATCTTTGGGATGCCTAAAGCTTTAAACAATCTTTTCCTTCAGCCAGGAACTGCAGTCCTGTGATGAGTCCTATCTTGTGTTTGAAACAAGCTGTGTGTTACTTTCTTATTACATTAAGAGGCTAAGTTCCAACCTAGATATATCAACATTATTTCCTGTGGTTGCTTTCTTACCATTTAAGTGTTTTTGTTTGTTTGTTTGTTTTTGTGTTTGTATGTGTTTTAAATTTTTGGAGAATTTGAACTAGCAAGGTAGGTCAGTGAGTAGAAGCCTTGTACAAAGCCATGACACCCTGAGCTTGATTTCCAGATGAGTTTGATTTCCACAAGATGGTAGCTGAGAAAAAACTCCTGAGAGTTGTTCTTTGCCTTCTACAGGTAAACCATCAATTTTCTGACATTAAAATAAGACCTCTAATAATATTTTTCTCTCTGCCTATATTTCCCTTTTTTGTCATTAATCTTATCTGTCTTATGATTTGTTGTTATTATTATCACTTGCAATATATCTGTAAAATAGAATTCTCAGTTACTCCATGCCATGAAGTAACAATTAAATAAGCAAAGAAGTTACTAGATTTGTCCTTATCAAATATTTATTTCAGATATTCTGTGTTATGTGTCTTTTTTGTTGTAACAGTAGTGAGGATGGAACTCAAGGCAACACATATTCTAGGCAAGCATTCTACCACTGAATTATACCATGTTCATAGGTACACAATTAAAAAAAATAACGTTAGTCCAGATGGTACATGTCTATAATTCTAACACTGGTAACACAGAGGCAGGTTGCTCTCTGTGAGCAGGGCTAACCAGATTCAATAGTGAGACCCTGTCACATAATAACAAAACTGCAAATCTTAATGTATCTTGATTCTCATATTTAGTAAAACTGTTAACACAATGTCAAGAGGGATCCCAACTAGATATAAAAAGCACATGACAAATTTCTAGTTCCCTAGTATGTGCTAGTACAAAGAACAATATAGAACATGTGACTGCCATTAATTGAAGCATCAGAGATGTGAAGAAAATTTGTTATAGGGAAAATGGTAAAATCAAAGATCATGCGAGACTTAGCACAGAGTATCAGAAACATGTCATTCCATTGGGAAGTTAGAGAGATTGGCGCGTTAGGCCATTTATGATATACAAGGAAAGGAATAGAAACTTCAACCTGGAAGAAAGGTAAAGTGCATTTCAGGAGATTAGAGAAATAAAATAATAGTCCTATAGCCATGATAGAGTACATCAAGTTGTATAAAGGTTATTGCTGTCATACCTGATCATATGTATTTTACCCATGTTATCAATAGGATGGAAAGAGAAAGCTTACTCACTGTGAAATCCATATGTATCCTGAGACACATGTGCCCACACACATGCATAAACACATGATACATACACGCAAAACAAAGAAAGAAATAGGAAAAGTTAAAGAACACATTAAGTTGGGCAGCACTGGTATCTGCCTTTAATCCCAGCACTTGGGAGGCAGAGACAGGTGGATCTCTGTGAGTTCGAGTTCAGCCTGATCTACAGGGCGAGTTCCAGAACAGGCTCCAAAACAACAGAGAAACTGTGTCTTGAATAAACAAAAAACAAGCAAACAAACAAAAATCAGAAAACAAAACCCCAAAAAACAGAAACAAAAAAAAGCCAAAACCAACAACAGCAGCAAAAACACAATAAAACCAGTAAAATAGTAGTCAATTAACATGACTAAATTGCATGTGGATACTCAGGAATGAGTGATAAGGGCTGAGGAAGAAATCATGCAATATATGCCTTTTGTTCCTGTGCTGGATGGTGTGTTATACTACCCACCTAAATATAAAGGAATGGAAGATTGATGCTGCCAAAGAATGTAAAATCTCCCTCAGCGTTTTCAGGTCATCTATGATTGCTAAATTATCTTGATGGCAAAAAATGTTTGAGGTAATGCAAAAAATTTGATACACATTTTTTTGTTCACAATTTGGTTTAAGATTGTGGTCTAATGGATACATCTATATAGAAAATTGATTGATATGAATTTTGACATTAAGTTTCCTTTAATTCTGGTGGTCCATGTGATGGAGCTAACAACTTTTGATATTTGTTGTTGATAGAGGATTGAATATTTTCAGCAATTATAACCATGGCCACTATAGTCTTGACCAAATATCAAGGAATATTTTATCCACATACCTTATCTAGTTGCTTACATCCAAAAGTTTTATAGTAGATTTCTTTGAATACAAGCAACATAAATTAACCCTTTCACATAATTTTGGACAATGCTTTATAGTTTCTCATATTAGATATCTAATTAGCAACTATTGAGACCTAACAAACCACCAAGCCATTAGTGGTTCAATATTGTTGACTATTAATTAGTGTGGATTCAGCAGGTCAAATGGATAGCTCTTATCATAAGTGACAGAATGAATTATCAATGAGACTCAATATGTGTTTGTGGTTATCTGCAGGTTGATTCTTGTGAGTTTCTTTGATTTTAACTGTATGTTTTCATCCATCTGCACTTTGGCTAGGTAATTGGACTCTGACTCAGTCTTTGTTCCTTTAGGAAGTCTCATGCTCATAGCATAGTGGCATTCAACATTGCAAGTAGAAATTTGTAAGGTTTCACAAGAGCAACTACACAAGTTCATACCTTCCTAATATTTTTTTTTGGATCATAAAGACATCAGTATTTCATAATGTGTTGATGTAAAAGTGCAAACTCACTCTTGATGGGAGAGATGGGAAATCTGCACTGAAAAGGGCTTTTCTACTAAAGGAAATAAGGTAGGTGTTTCTGCAGTTTCTCAAAGAAGTACTTTTTTAAGAAAATAAATATATGGCTTTATGGGTATTATAGGTACATAGCATAACAAATTAAATTTATAATGTTTGCTACTATATCACTTTTTCCTCAACTGATGACAACAGCAATAATGTTCTGCAGACTCTGAGCATCTCACAAAAAGTAAAAAGTTGAACTGACTCTATTTCTTGCTCCCTGCAGGCAATGAGATAGACCCTGTTTTCTTCTTATAATTATAATGCAATTTACTGAGATTGTTTTCCATCCCAAACTTTGCCACTCTTTAAACATGGTCAGATGCCAATTAATTATCTTAATTTTCTTTCGCCCTTTACATCAAACTGAGTTCTAAATTGACATCTTTTTTAGCTGGATGGTTGGAACTATTCCCTCAGAAAATAAGGCTTGGGTTAATCTAAGTCACTTGATTGCTCTTTTCTCCAATAATCCAGATGGCTTTATTCTGTATTCCTCTGGTAAAATGGAGGTTTGCTTACTGGCTATGGGGGGACAGCAATATTAAGATTGACTCATTTTGAGTTTTATAGGTTTTATGTGATAATTATGTTTCTATCTATTAGTGTTTCTAACCAACCAGATCAGCCTCCCCAAAGTGATAAAGTCAGTTAAGCAAAGCACTGCGATCTATCATAATCATCTGGAGAACTTTTCCTTTCACGCATTATTTCTGCAAGTAAGGCTTGAAATGGAGGCAATAAACAATATATGTGGTCTTATTTGGTATCTATATTGAGATCTATTAATCACATACCAGAGAGGCATCCTTTTATTAAATAACCAAGGGAACATAGGTGTACATATGCAACTTTAAGCAGAAAGAGTTCTGCCATTTTTCAAACCAGGGGGAGAAATGCTAATTTCATGCCTTCAGAGACAAAGTTAGTTTAGAATAATTAGTGATTTAAAGACATAAGTATAATAGTCTCTAATCTGTCACCTCATAAAACTAAATTTCAAAGTAAAATAACCTAGAATATTTAGCAACTTGAAACTCTACCATATAATTAACTTTTGAAAATGTTCTATTAATCTTGATGGTCATGTGGGCAATTTTATGAGCAAATGGAATAATATTAGAGAACAAAGTTGTATAAATGAAATAAAATCCAAGCCTTAAAGCATGTATGTATACATTCAGTCGTGATTTAAGGGATGTGAAAAACACTTCACTTCAAGCACTGCTAAGTGCTTTAGGATGAGTAAAAATGGAGATAGTATCTTTTGTATTGTCTTGGATAATTATTAAGAGATGGGGAATGGCTCAAATTAAAAGAGCAAGTTAGATGGGGAGTAAAGGGAATGAGAGAGGAAATGTGGGGAGAAGCAGCTAAAATTAAGGGGTACTTGAGGGGTAGTATGGAAATTTAATACAGTAGAAACTTCCTAAAATAACTAAATATATGAAAGCAATATAAATGAAATTGCCAAATAATGGGGAGACAGAGTGCCAACTGACCATCTCTTAACACCAAATGGAGGCTCCAATATCAGGTTGGGCTACATTGAACTGAACTGTGGGCCATAAGGGCCCCACAGGAGACTGTTGCCATGACTATTGCTTGCTTTCCACAAACTGACAGGAAGTTCCTATTGTTGAAAAAAAAAACTGCTACACAAATCATTGTACATGGAGAAAGCAAGCTCATGCCTATAAAATCTTCAAACTTATGTAATAGTGTCTTTGGTACAGGAAGGTACGCTGAAGACTACCAAAAGAGAAATATAAACACAAACACAGCCACAGAGAGTTTGCTTTTCAATGGCGTCCTGCCTAACAGATGTGCTTTGGCAATGGTGTCACAAAACTTGTGGGAGAAACTAACCAATGGGAGCAAGCAACAAATGCCTACTTTGACTTAAAGCCGATTTCAGGAGATGGAGCCCATGCCCAACACTGCTTGGGTGATTAATAATTAGTGACGAGATAGTTCAGGAATCTAGGGAAAACCAAAAATGTAAAATTTAGGGTAAAAAAAGGAATAAAGAAAAACCCCACACAGTCATAAAATGACCCATGATGACATTCTGCTTTACTAATGGGTCACAGCCTTGCTCAGACATCATCAGAGAATTTTACCCCAGTAGCAGATGCAAACACAGAGACACAAACGAGGTACTATGCAGAGAAGAAGAGACCTTGGAATACTCAGCCTTAAATATGATTTCTCTGTTAAATCCCTCCCCTCAGAGTTCAGGGAACCTCTCAGAAGATGAGGGTGAAAGAATCTAATGGCCAAAGGGAATTGAGAAAGCCAAGAAAGAAAGGCCCTCTAGAGCAACATGATCAAAGCTCATATGAACTCACAGAAGCTGCAGCAGCAAATACTGGGCCTGCACAGGTCTGCACCAGGTCCTCTGAATATATGTTATAGATTTCTGTTCAGTCTTTTTCTATGGGACTCCTGAGTATGTAAACAAAAGTGTCTCTGATTATTGTCCCTTCTCTTGGTGAACTTTTTCTTCTTGGTTTGCCTCCTCCAAATTTGGTGCGATGGTTTTTTGTTTTATCTTATTATATTTTGTTGTTATCTTTTAGATCTTTTAGAAGTATGTTCTTTTCTAATTCAAGACAGAAAGTTCGTAAATCCAGATGGGAAGGAATGTCTGGAGGGATTCAGGAGAGTAGAGGGAGGGGAAAACATCACCAAAATATATTAAACAAGAAAATAATCTATTTTCAATAAAAGAAAAAAAATTAAAATGTCCCAACTAAAAATAAACCCAGGTCTGAATGGATTAATCACAGATTCTTCCATATATTCAAAGAACTAATATCAATACTCCTCAATTATTCCCTAAAATAACAAAGAAAGGGACATTTCCAGACTCTTTTTATGAAGCCATAATTTCTCTAATTCCAAAACCAGACAAAGACCCAGAACAAAAAATAAAACAACTATCAGTCAGTCTCTCTCATGATTAAATATAATTGTCTGATGCATGAATCATAGAATGACATCCTTTTCATACTTGAGAAATATAACACAAAGTATCTGACTGGTTTGATACAAAATTATTTCAAATGATAATATTTTGTATCTGGACATGGTGATGCACAATTTTAATCCTAGCTTTTAGGAAACAGAGGCAGGCAGATTTCTGTGCATTACAGAACAGCCGTCTACATAGAGTTCCAATGGAACAGGGTGTGACTTTGCCTCAATAAATAAATAAACAAACAAATAAATAAAAACACCTGATATAAAAAGGTACATTTATTTACTTTGGGATAGTGTTTTAGTATTTAGTTTGCTTTATGTCTAGAAATCTCTTTAAGTGAGAATTACGTGGTCAGTATCATAATTGGAGTCTTACTAGTTTAAGAAAATAATGGCATATTTACAAAACATTTTCAAATGCATTTATTTAAACAGCAATAAGAGATTAATCCTAGCAAATCTTCTGACCTAAAGGAAAGCTAATGTTCAGGTTTCCAGTAGGTGTATCTCAATGCAATCAGAATACCTGTTGGTATTTAATAAATTCAGTATGATTCTATATATTCACCTGGCACTTCCAAAGATCTCAATATGTGGGAAGAATAAGAGAGTAAAGCTGTAAAACCCAGGGCAAAACGCAAGGAATACAAAGTACACCTCGTGGTCGTCTATGTTCCATGGGTGTCATTTTAATCCTTCGGTATTCATGCAGTATATAACTATTGATAGTCCCATTTTGAATGTGAGGGCACTGAGGTTGAATAGACAGGCTTATACACTCTATCCTATACTATGTTGTCCAACACCTACTACATGAAAGCTGACAATGTTCCGGAATGCAATGTGGTGAAACTTTATGAAGAGAGAGCCACCACTGATAAGAACCTGGGTTTAGTCCTAAAGGAAGCAATTAGTTGAGGCATGAGAAAACCAGGTCAATGTAGTAAAATGTTTCCTCGCTTCTGGTCTTTCAGCCTTTCTCTATATCGCTCTCAGAATGATGAGGTGAAATTGCCATTTATGGGAGACAGAAACCCACCTGATCATATCTTGGCACCAAATGAAGTTGCCGTTATCGGGACTGGGTTAAATTTAATAGACATGTTGTCCAGAGAATTTCCACAGGAACCTGAACACATCCCATGCTGTTGTGAAGACTATGGGGTTCTCTCCATAAACTGACAGGAGGGTACCACTGCTGAATATAGCACCTATACAACACATAGTACATGGTGAAGTCAAGCTAGGGCTTACAAAGTACCTTGAAACCTACATTCTAGGGCCTTTGGTACAGGAAGGTACACTGCACACTACCAAAGAAGGAAAATAAACACCAACACAGTGATAACCCTTTGATTTACCATGGAGTTCTTTCTACAAGAGATGGTTCAGCCATGGTGTCATACACCTTGTGGGAATTATCAACCAATATCTGATTTGACAGAAGACCAACACCAAGAGATGTAACCCATATTCAACACTGCTTAGGTGACCAAGCCCCGGAGACTAGATATCACAGAGACCTAGTGTAAAACCAAATACTACTGTTAAAAAAAACAAAATAAAATAAATCAAACAAACAGAAAAAGTAGCAATAAAATGAATACTAATATGGCATTCTGCTAAAGTCATAGATCAGTGCCTTATTCACCCATCATCAGGGAAGGTTCTTCCTGCAGCAGCAGGGAACAAACATGGAAACCCACAGTCAGACATTGTACAGAGTGAGAGACTTTCAACCCTGTACATGGTGGATCCATAACACCCCTCCCAAGCTCAGGGTGCTCCTGGGAAGAGAGGGCTCAAAAGTTAAAGAGCCTGAGGAGATGGACGACACAAAGAAAACAAAGCCCCATAAAGACACATGACTAAAGCTCATGTATTAACTCACAGAAACTGAGGGAACATGCACAGGGCTGCTAAGCATTTCAAAGGAGAAGTGGATTCATACCGTCATCCCTAACTCTGAAGCTACCTCCATTTAATAACTACATACAAATGAAAATTTGCTTTCTTTCATAGGAGCTTCAAAGGGGGAAACAAAATACTATGAAAGGTAGGTTGCATGCTCAGTAATAGACGGTCAAGTGACAACAAACTCAATGTCATCTTTGGAGGTTCCTCTTCTCATAATGCCAAGTCAGGATTTCCCTCTTTTTAATTTTGTCTCTTTTTTATTTTTGTTTTTATAATTATCTCTTTTTACTCTACTGGCCCTTTGTGTATATGTTATAGCTTCCAATTTACTGTTTTGGCTGGATTCTGAAGTGTGCGAATAAGTGGGTCTTTGTTTCTTATACTTTCTTTTGGGCTCTTTTTCTTAAATTTGTTTTGTTTTATTCCAATATGTTATTTTTGTTTTATCTTATTATATTATATTAATTTTATTTTATTTTATCCCTTAGAAGCCTTTTCTTCCTAATAAGAGAAAGGAGTGAATCCATACAAGAAGGAAGGCGTGAAAGAGCTGGAAGTGGTAGAGGAAGGGGAAATTGTAATCAGGATATATTATGTGAGAAAAAAAAATATTTATTTTCAGTAAGCTCCCATCCAAAATAGTTAAAAAAATTCCCATTTGTTTTTGTTAGTGGAAGGGCCAAGATACGCCTAGGTAAGACACAAGTCTTTATTCTTGTCCTGAGACATCATGAGAAGGAAGCGAGTGTGGATTTTAAGTCATGTGGAAGATTTCGTGTTAAAATTTCCTTTAGATATTTTGAGACACCGTGCAAACTATTTAGAGATTCCGCTTCTTCGTCTGAAGAACAGGGAGGCTAATTCATGTTAAAAGTCGTAAGAGCATTAAGACTCTGACAGTGACCTACCCATAACTATGCCCATTGGCAGGATTCCTATCACTGTCTTCCAGAACCTCAGCTTCCCCCAGTGAGGATAGAATGCAGTATCAGTCGTTTTTAGCTCACCAATCTTACACCTAAGGAGGACAGTTTAGTAAAGAGTACCACGATAAACAGAGTTTCAGTGATGGTGAAAAGCAAAGAGGAGTTTCAAAAGAGTCTGAAATTATATTATTTAGCTATTCTCAATGTTTTACGTAAAAGCTTATATGGTAGCTACAATAGACACCGGTTTCCACTTTCTTGCAAGCAGCCCTTTTCACAGCATTTAATGTTAGAAGCATCATTTGATAGCACAGACTTTCAGCTTACAATCATTATTTATCCTTATGGAAATTCAGTAAATAATTGCAAATTACAAGTTTAGTGAGTGTGTTCACTTTTTCAGGGGATGTAGTTAATATTCTACTGTCAAGAGTAGGGAAACTCCAATGATTCATTTACAATGCTGTTTGTTTTTAAGTAATTTGAATTTCTGAAATGGACTACTATTTTTTAGGTTATGTAAAACATTATTAAAACCTTATTTCTATAAGTATACAAGGACAATGCTTACTTAGTATTCAATAATGCCTTTTTTTTTTTGCTATCAATGTTGCACTGAAAACATTTTCAACATGGATACCACCATATAAGTAAATTCTAAACTGCAAAGTCTTGGCATTTCTGTTTGGAATTAACACATCCCATGAGTCACATTTTCAATTCACATATCGATCTGTAAGAATTTTTGAGTAACACCTATTCTATTCCTTCCATTGAAAATGTTCAGAGCCTAAATTTCTATTTTTTTATTGTTTGAGTTTCCACTCTTTCTCTTATGTTTTGAACACATTTTATGGCTCAAAACGTGCCAGACATGTCCCAACAAAGTTTTAGTCAGTGTCATCTCTTAGTGAAGAAAATTATTTCTCGATTCATATACTTCATCTTTTCCCTCTTATTAAAACAATGCTCAGGAAAATTAACATGCTGGTTCTTAAGTACATTTTCTATCAAGCAAACAAAGATCTTGAGTATTAATTGTTATTTATTTTTCAAAGTTTAAAGTTTTTTCTCTCTTCTTTTCCCATAATTCTACAATAGATTCATGTCAACAGGTGAATTATTCTCTCCCCACCCTTGCCACAATATCGTCTCTCACAGAACCCTTTCTAGTAGAATATTTGCTTTATGTGTACTACACACAGCACCACATGCTTGAATTCTAACCTCCTCCCAAACTTTCATTTTTACTTATGACAATTTTAAGACAGTGCTTACTAAATGACACTATTTTAGAGAAGAAGTAACCCCACTAGAACTGCTAAATGAATAGTTCTTTTGTTTATGACAAAATTCCCTACCTGAGGAGTCATGGTGCTAGCTATATCTGCAATTGAAAGTTAGTTAGCAGAAAACTACAGTTTTGTTCTAATTAAACAAACAAGTGACACCTTAATATACAAACAAATGACTCTGCTATTCTCTATTCTCTCATACCTTTCCTATTTTTTTTTTTTAGACAAACCTGTTGTCAGGTTTAAATTAGCTTTCTTGGTTGAAATCAGCAGTCTTAATTTGCAATTGAAATCCATCCAATTAAACAATAGATTGCCTGGAATTAATGGTAATTGAACAATCTAAATTAAATGGGAGAAATTGTGGACAAGTGAAGAGGAAAATACACAATGACACAATTCAAGCTTGAAAAGTCACAAGCATTAACAAGACCGGAGAGCTATGTTTCCTGAACTGCAGCCATAGCCACAGATATCCTTTGTGGGAAACTGAACTGGCCACAAAATGAGTACCTTAGTAGATATTAAGGCAATTCAAATTGAGGTAGCTACTAAGGCCCTCTAACTTGCATGGATTGACTGTCTTTTGGTTAATAGAACATGGAAAAACACCCCCATGTTACCATGAACCATATAAATGTGACAAGAAAAGAATTTTTCACTGCATACATGGTAACATAGCTCCATCAAAGGGTCTCTGTGTCCCTTCTTAGCTGTGAATGCAATCGCTAAGTCTCTGGAAAATAACTGTGTGGCTAAAGCTTAGGTTGATTTGTGGCCTTTACAAAGAACTGTAGAAGTGCAAGGCATTGCTGGCATAAACATTATTAGATCTGTAGAAAGATAACTGAAAGGGGATCCTAGACTAGCCAATAATAGGTGGTCTGTAAGCAAGGCAAGGTGATCTGAACATGTTACCAACTGTAGAAGAAAAGAGACTACCCCCCCCCAGAATTTGACTTGAAGGAACCCATGCTGCAACAAACACCTTAATGGGGCACAAAAAGATTTACTTTCGTGTTGAAATTCTGGAGAGGATTACCTTCTCGGGACAGAAATGGTTTTAGAGATTGAAAATAAAACCAGGCTAACCTAAGTGTGCACTGTGTTTAGAAGCTGGACCATGCTGGGCAATCACCCACAGCATTGTTGACCAAAGTTAAAATAATTTACCGATCAAACAACCACCAAAATGCCTTTGTGTCTCTTTGCATCTGTTTCATTTCTCATTGTTCGGTTAGAATATTTCAAATGAGAATGTTCTTAAACTGTTCAAGAGCATAATACCATATTTTTCCCTATTGACAACACTTTTTACATTTGAGTCTAGAACATGTTTATCTTTACAATTTAAAATTTTAGTCATTGAACAACAAATTCTCATTCAAGTTACAAAGAAAATATAAATTTCAGTAAGTATATGAAAACATTTCTGACACTGTTAATTGCAGAATAATTGTGAGTCACCTTTGTTAGAACCACTATAAAACTAAAATGAAGACAAAAAAAAAGAAACAAATTTTGGCCAAGGTATGGATGAATTTAAACCCTTGTATAATGTTTCTGGAAAGTAAAATGTCACAGCTGCTATTAAAAACACCTAGAGGATTTTCAAAAATCTAAAACTAAAGGAATCACCTTGTTCTGCAGTGTTTATCTTATGGAAAGTTTGCATTTGAATGCAGATAAAAGTAATTGAAACATATGTAATTTACTTCATTGTAATTTATTTGTTCTCTTCATTATTTCTTTAATAAAACCATATGATGTATAGTCTAGCCCTTAAATACTTCTTGAACTCACCCATTTCTTTTAATTCATGGGTATTTTACTAGTTCAGTCATGTTTTTTTTTTATCATTTCCCCCAAGAATTATTTATCCTTGTATTGTATTCATGTATTCTTTGTTGTTATAATAAAACTCCAGAGGCCAGTAAATAAAGAAAGAAGGAGGTTTAGCTTAGAGTTGTTGATGTTCCAGGCCAGAGCAATAGGATGGATTCAGATGTTTCTATGTATCATCACAATGGTGGGAGTTTATGTAAAAGGAAAAGATATATTGTCATTCAAAAAACCCCAAAGAATTTTCAAAGACCACGCTCAGGCCTTTCTAATGTCATAGTCTCCCAAGAACCACCTTTATCCTTTCAATGGCCTTGCAGTCAGCCCTAAATGTTAAAGATTTCAGTGCCTTCACACATCCACACCAAGCCGCCACTCATTATCCCTGGGGTACAAATGAAACACACACACACACACACACACACACACACACAATTCAAACACCACCTAACTGAAATTTTCATCAGATTTTTTCAGTGTAAGTCATTTCAATGGTTGCCGGCAAGATTTTCTCTACAAAATTGTTCAATAATTTTTCCATGAGTAAAATACTTAACTGTATTTTGTTATTCAAGTTGTAAAGAAAAAAAATTCTCTGGATTGTTTTAACTTCATGTTGTGATTTAAACATAGCACCTTCTAATTATTTTTAAGAAAACTTGTTGAGGTTTTATTCTCTAGTACCCCTACATATTATTCTTTGGAGAATGGCTCTATGGGATCTATACACAGGAAATCAAGTTATTAGAAGCTATGTTAGATTAGAATGAACTTAAATCCAGTGCCTGGTGCCTTTCTAAGAAAGATATTACCTCACAGAGAGAAAGACACACAGGGAAAAGAAAGCTAATTTGCAATGGAAGCAATAATTGAAGCACTGGAGTTGAAAGTTGCAACAATTGTGAAACACTATCTGAATGAAGTAGAGAACCTTCTTTTGAGGTTTCAGAGCACGGATGTTCCGCCAAACACCTCTATTTCAGACTTCCAGCCCAAATTTGAATGATGGAAATAACATTGTTTTAATATGTCCAGTTTGTAAGTAAAAATTTATATTTTCTACTTTTTTTACTATAGTTATAACAGTCATCATTTTACATATTTTCTTCTCTCCTGCATCATACATAAAAGCACATTTTATATTATAGTGGTAAACTTTATTTTCACTTTTATATTTTTTGTGTATACATAGCCTATATATATATATATATATATATATATATATATATATATATATATATATACACACACATGATGTGGCTGTAGATCAGCATTTACTTAGTAATTGATATACGAGGTAGTACTATCTAATGCCCCAAGCACTGGGTAGAACCCAAGAAAATAATAATGGATTCAAATTGAAAATCTTCAGAGTTTAGTTAAAAAATCATTTTTTCCAAATTGCAAAATGTGGGCATATTCAGCAAAGGAGAATTAAACATCTAAGGATGAGCAACGTAGAATATAATATCCATTATTGGACAGTGAAAAAGACAGAAGTGTGAATCCAGTTAGTAGATATTGTGGAGGGAGCCATGAAAGGCTGCCTGTCTGTAGCTGTGACTTCAGCAAATAGAATTTCCAGCACAGAGTAAAGCAGCACGAAGGAGCCAGGCACACATATATTGTAGCCTCACTTCCCTGCTTTCTTTCTAATATCATACCTGAACATAGTATTAGTCAGAGGCTAATTAACCGAAACCAATGGCAATTGCAGCTCATTGGGCACAAAGCTCAGACTTCAAGCCACAGAGAAAGGTGATGAGCCAATTCAAGAAACCCAGGACAGGCTGGAGCATGAATCATGCTCTTGAAAATTTGTTTGATGAAACTCATGAAAAGTTTTGGAAATATAAAAATATCATAAAATGCCAGTTATAGCTCATAAGTTGCAGCTTTTTGATGAAGTAAAATATAATTTCAAGGTTTGTCTCCTCAGGTATCACTGGAATGAATTTAATTGCCTGCTGATTATTTTTATAGCTTGAGTAAGACCTGAGTTTTCACTGCTAGTGTCCTTTAATATGGAGCATCATTTTCTGTAAAAGCAGCAGGTTTAATCTGACTCAGCAATGACTGAAAGCTAGTAATCGACTGGGTTCATTTTTCTGAGTCTGCATGATAGCTGCCTCCCATCAGAGACATTTTTATATGATGAAAAGCAGATATTTATATTTCAGTATGAAATGCCACTGTTATTTCAAATTAATTAGTAGAAAATATATATGTCTGCAGTGTTTTTTCATACCTATCTGGAGTCACTTGCCCAATATAAATTGTCACTGCCAATTTACCCACAGACCCATAACACTAAAATCTTACTTTTCCTTGAATAAGAATAATGTTTCTTAAAGATAAATATTGTACTAAATAACACCTAATGAGTAGCATACAGTAGTCTTTTTTATTTTAAAATAGATTCTTCTCTTATACAATATATCCTGAAAGTTTCCCCTCCCTCCACTCCATATTTTTTTGGTTGAGAAACATTTAGGTTGTTTCCAATTTCCGGCTATTATAAATAAACCCACATTGAGCATAGCTGAACAAATGTCTTTGGAGTAGAATGGAGTATCCTTTGGGTATATGTCTAAGAGTGGTATAGGTGAGTTTTGGGGTAGAGTGATTCCCAACTTTCTGAGGAACAACAATATTCATTTCCATAGTGGCTCTACAAATCTGTTCACTCACCAACAATAGAGGAGTGTTCCCCTTGCTCCACATTCTTACCAGCATGAACTGTCACTTGTGTTTTTGACCTTTGCCATTCTGACAGGAGTAAGATATAATCTGTGTTGGTTTGATTTGCATTTCCCTGATGGCTAATTGATTGAACATTCTTTCAGTGTGTCTTGGAATTTGAGCTTACTTTATGGATAATTTTCTATTTAGATATGTACCCCAACTTTAATTAGATTATTTAGTTTCTTGAGTTCTTTATGTATTTTAGATATTGGTCTTCTATCAAATATTGAGTTAGTAAAAATCTTCCCTGTTGTAGGAGGGTGCTGCTTGTTCTTCCTGGACGCCTGGCTAGCTTAGCCCAGAAATAACCACACAGAAATTGTATTATTAAATCACTGCTTGGCTCATTAGCTCTAGCCTCTTATTGGTTAACTCTCACATCTTGATTTAACCCATTTCTATTAATCTCTATTTCACCAAGAGGTCGTGACCTACGAGAAAAGTTTCAGCACGTCTACCTCCAGCCGCAGACCCATGGCATCTCTCTCTCACTCTGCCTCCTTTCTCCCCACCTAACTAAGTTCTGCCCTATCAACAGTCCCAAAGCAGTGTCTTTATTAACCAATGAAAGCAACACAAAGACAGAAGAACCTCCTACACCACTTCCCCATTTTGTAGGCTGGAACTTTGTCTGATTAATGGTGTCCTTTGGCTTTACAGAAGCTTTTCAGTTTCATGAGTTCCCATTTATTAATGTTTGATTTTAGTTCTTGAGTTATCAGTGTTCTGTTCAGAAATTTGTCTCCGGCACCAAAGTATTCAAGGTTATTCCCTACTTTCTCTGCTATCAGGTTGGTTGTGTCTGTTTTTATGTCGAGATATTTGATCCATTTGGGCTTGAGGTTGTGCAGGATGGTAGATATAGATCTATTTGCATTCTTCTACACACCAATATCCAGTTTGACCAGCATCATTTGTTGAAGTTGTTATCTTATTTCATGGCCACAAAAATTGGCTAGTTTTAACTTTATACTCCTCATTCCTAGGGGCCCTAAGGAATGTTATCTTAATTTTCTATGTGCATTTCTCGATTCTTTGTTTAAAAATCAGGGGCCCATATGTGAATTTCTGTCTCAGTCTTCAATTCAATTACTTTGATCAATGTGTCTCTTTTTGTGCCAATACTATGCAAATTTTATTAATATAGCTCTGGAGTACAACTTGAAATCAGGATTGGTTAGGTATGACCAGTAGCTCAGAATTGTTTTAACTATCTTGGTTTTGTTTTTGTTTTTTTTTCCATATTAAGTTGAAAATTAACTTTTCATATTGTGTAAAGAATTGTGTTGGAATTTTAATGGGGAATGCATAGGATCTGTAGAATACTTTTGGTAGGATAGCTACAGATTCTACAGATCTATGGAGGTTTTTGTTTTTATTTTATCGTACAGGTCTTTCACTTGTTTGGTTAAAGTTACTCTAACATGTTTTATATTATTTGAGACTATTGTGAAGGTGTCATTATCCTAATTCCCTTTTCAGTCTATTTGTCATTTGTATATAAGAAGGCTACTGATTATTTTTATTTAATTTTGTATCTAGTCACAAAAGTGTTTATCAGCTTCAGGTGTTCCCTGGTGGAAATTTTAGGGTAATTTATATGTACTATCATATCTAGAAATAGTGATAGTTTATCTTCTTCCTTTTCCTTAATCTCCTTCATTTGCTTATTGCTCTAGCTAAAACTTCAAATATGCTTTTGAATAGATATGGAGAGAGTGGACAACTTTGTCTTGTTTCTGATTTGTGTGGAATTACTTTGAGTTTCTATCCATTTAATTTGATGCTGGATGTAGATTTGCTGTAGATTGCCTTTATTACATTTAGATGTGTCCCTTGTATCCCTAATCTCTTCAAGACTTTTATCATGAAGGAATGTTAGATTTTGTCAAAGGCCTTTTCTAAATCTATGGTGGACTACATTTACTGGGTATCATACGTTGGACCATCTCTGAATCTCTGGGATGAAGCCTACTTGATCATATTGGATAATGTTTTGGATGTGTTCTTTGTATTCGGTTTGCAAGTATTTTAATAAGCATGTTCAAATCTATGACCTTCAACTGTTTGTTTTTTATTGGCTTCCTGTAAAGGATTTATTCATTTCCTCCAATTGGTTGTGTTTTTCTGAATTTCTTTTTTATCATTTTTATAGTGTTGGTTTTAAGTACTTGTTCTTGTGCTTCAGTTATGTTGGAATGTCT
>PVIU01026556.1:0-21787 GCA_004026605.1 Ondatra zibethicus | reverse complement strand
CAACCCCTATGGATGTCAGTGTGGCGATTTCTCAGAAAATTAGGAAACAACCTTCCTCAAGACCCAGTAATAGCACTTTTGGGTATATACCCAAAAGATGCTCATTCATGCCACAAGGACATGTGCTCAGCTATGTTCATAGCAGCTTTATTTGTCATAGCCAGAAACTGGAAACAACCTAAATGCCCCTCGATCGAATAATGGATTAAAAAAATGACGTACATTTACACAATGGAGTACTACATAGCAGAAAAAAATAACGACAGCCTAAATTTTGCAGGAAAATGGATGGAACTAGAAAGCATTATTTTGAGTGAGGTAACCCAGACACAGAAAGACAATTATCACATGTACTCACTCATAGGTGATTTTTAAACATAAGGCAAAGAAAACCATCTTACAAACCACAATCCCAGAGAACTTAGACAACAATACGGACACTAAGAGAGACCTGCATAGATATAATCTACGTGAGAAATAGAAAGTATAAAAAGACAAGATCTCCTGAATAAATTGGGAGCATTGGGACCTTGGGGAAGGGTTGAGGGAGAGAGGGGTGTGGCAGGGAGGGGAGCAGAGAAAAATAAAAAAAATTAAAAATTAAAAAAAAAGGGTCATGGCTATAGCACGAATTCTAATTAGTCTTAATAATAAAAAGCCAGAATCAGATATTAGGGGGTGAAAGCTGAAAGACCAGAGAAGCAGAGTAGCCAGGCACTAGAGTTCTTACCTCTATGAAATCCTCAGACTGAAAAGGGTTGAGCTCCTGTTCCTTCTGCCTTATATTCTTTTCTCTGCCCAGCCATGCCATTTCTTGTCTCCACCTCCCTAGCACTGGGATTAAAGGTTGAGCCTCTTCTGCCTGACTTCGATGGTTAACTAGTGGCTAGTTCCGCCCTCCAATCTTCAGGTTTTATTTTTTGTTGTTAGCGCACAAACAAAATATCACTACGCATGGATTTGGAAAGGCTGAGAACCATGGTTTTATGGTATTGGGGTGGCCATAGGCTCAAGGTGAGATAAGCTGTGGTCATCAGTTAAAGTGGCTGTCTCACACTGTTGCCACCAAGTCTTGCCTGTCATAGTAGGCCATTACTCCTTGAAGTTTAAGCCCAAATAAGCCCTTCTTCCCTTAAGATGCATCTGGCCAGGCATTTAGTCAGAGCAATGTAAGAAACTAAAACTGGCTACCCACCAAGAGCAGCTCACAGGTTCAACTCAGTCCATATCAACATTACAGTGTAGCTTCACAGAAATTGAAAAGTAACATTTTTTAATATTTTTTATTTTATTTTTTTTAAAAAAACAAGCTATCTTTTTTTTTCTTTTACCACTCCTTCCCCTCCTCCCATTCCCTCCACCTTCCTCCCCACCCCACCCTCCATCTGCTCCTCAGAGAGGGCAAGGCACATATCTCCAAGGAAGGACCAAGGTCCTCCCCATTATATTTAAACTGAGCAAGGTATTCATCCAAAGAGAATGGGTTCCAAAAAGCCAGTACAAGCAGCAGGGGAAAATTCTTTTGCCATTGCCAGTGGCCCTGCAGACTGCTCCAGCCATAAACTGTCACCCACATTCAGAGGGTCTAGCTTTGCCCTACGCTGGTTCCTTCCCTGTCCAGCCAGAGTTGGTGAGCTTTCATTAGCTCAGAGAAGCTGTTTCAGTGGGTGTCCCCATCATGGTCTTGACCTCTTTGCTCATATTCTCCCTCCTCCCACTCTTCAACTGGACTTTGGGCATTCAGTTCAGTGCTCTATTGTGAGTCTCTGCCCCTGTCTCCATCAGTTGCCGGATGAAGGTTCTATGGTGACATTTAAGATAGTCATCAATCTGATTACAGAGCAAAGCCAGTTTGGGCACTCTCTCCACTATTACGTAGGGTCTTATCTGGGGTCATCCTTGTGGATTCCTGGGAATTTCTCTAGTGCTAGGTTTCCTGCTAGCCCCATAATGGCTTCCTCAATCAAAGTATCTCTTTCCTTGCTCTCATTTCTGTCCTTCCTCCATCTCAACTATCCTGTTCCCTCAAGTTTTTCTCCCTCCCCTCCCCTTCTGCCCTCCCTTCTCCCCCTACTTTCATGCTCCCAATTTTGTCAGGAGATCTTATCTACTTCCCCTTCCCAGGGGAATCTATATATGTTTCTCTTAGGGTTCACCCTGTTACTTAGCTTCTCTAGGGTTGTGAAAAAGTAATCTTAACAAAGGCAGCCTAGAAAATGGGAAAAAGTCTTTACTAGATGTATGTCTGACAGAGGGTAGTATCTAGGATACAAAGAACTCAAAAAAACTAAACACAAAAACCCAAACAACCCAATTTAAAAATGAGCATGTAATTGACAAAGATCTCCCCCATATGCACCATTTAGTAGGCTACCTTGTCACTGGAATGGTGGTGTCTTTTGCTGTACAGAAGATGTTTAATTTTATGCAAGCCCATTTGTCAACTGTTGATCTAAATACCTGTGCTACTGGAAACCTATAGTAGCTTCTTTTAATGTTCTATTAATAAATAAAGCTCAGGGTCAGATATTAGGGTAAAAACCTGATAGATCCACAAAGAACTGGAGAAAAAAATCAACTGCCTTCCTTTGACCTTCCCAGATCAAAAAAGTTCCATGAAACTTTCCAAACCCCTCCTTATTCCTCTCTGTGTCTCTCTGTCTTCCTCTAGGTCAGTAAGAAAACTCTATGGTTTATTCTGGCCAGCTGAACATAGACTCTGCCCTCTGAATCAAGGTTTAACTCCATTGGCAGTCTCAGGGCAACAATACAAACATACCTCCCCCAACATTGCCCCTTTTGTCTAAATAAAAAGAAAAGAGTTTAACTCTAACATAGTAAAACTATATATAATAGGAATAATTATCAGGTAAGAATTACATTCACAATGCCCAATCCATTTGTATTTGACAAATTCAGAGAAACTATTCCATTATCTATTCTCTCTTGATGAGTCCAAAGTTTTGTACCTAAATTATATTCTATCATAACTAAGGAAAACTATAATTACAATTATCTTGTCTTCAACCCATTCAGAGACCTGAGAAGGATATGATATCACCTGAGTAAACAGGAAGTGTAGAGCAAGCAACTTCCAAAACTATAGAGACAACAGAGACATCTAGCTGTTTGGACAGTCACCCCAAGGTTCCTTTGCAATATTGGGGCATTCATCTTTGGCCTATAGGCCTAGAAGATCTGATAGTCTTTTCCATGAAGCAGGAAATTTTGAAGGGCTGTCCTTCCTTGTCTTGGAAAGTACTATAGTTGCCCTTTTGTGTTCTGCTTGTCCAATTTGAACAGCATGGTGTCAGCAATAGAGGGAAGGGCAGCTTTTTGCCCAGCAACTAACTTTCCCCCAATGAAAGGAAGCTCAATATGGAGGTTCTTTGCTATCCATCAACCTTTTTGAAGTAAATTAGTGTGACCAGGAGCAAACATGTCTCACTGACATGAAAAGACTTATGTTATTAAAACATTTTAAATACCATATTCTGTAGATCTCTGAAATGTTTGAAGACCATCTATCTACTTAAAATCTATCTCTATTTGACCTTTAAGACATACCTAACATGACTATAGGTTTGATTGTTATAGATGACTAACTACTAACTTTGTATTTCTTTATTATCCTAAATAGCTTTCAAGGATTAAAACTTTACATTTTTAAATGAGCTGCATATGCACAATACCTTAAGCAATAAATAGAATGTAATACAGTATAACAAAAATAACCTTAAATTTGTATCAACATACAAAAACATCTTTAAAAAGAGTAGTTTCAAATGAACAGTATAACAATAACCTTGAAATTTTATCAATATACAAAAATCCATACCAATGTAAAATATTTGAGACTAGTAGTTGCTCATTTTAGTTGGAAAGTAATTCAATAATCTACCCTTTTATCCTATCATTTCTATATCCTCCCTTTTTTTTAAGGATGAGATCCCTGAAGCTAATCTATTTTGCTTAGTTTCCTACCTGGCCATGTATGTAACCAATCCACCTAAATGATGACAAACATCCACCAAGTGACCAAAAAACACCCACCAACCTCACCTCTTGAGAATGTGGGCATTGTGTTCTTAAAATTACTTCCTATTGTCTGGTGGTGATGACATCTTTAGGGGACCCTGAAAAATTTGAGATAAGGATCAAATCCTGAGAGAGAGAGAGAGAGAGAGAGAGAGAGAGAGAGAGAGAGAGCACTGTTGTCAGGTCTCAGTGTGTTGGTAAAGTGCAGGGCTTATGTGAAGTTTTGGCTGTAGTAGTCTATGATACTGGATCTTAGCTTACTGCCTTGAAATTGTCCTGAGTAGCTTATAGTCCAAACTGATCTTTGAGTGATGTTTGTCAACTAAATGGCATTACCACAATACAAGTAAAATCACTGATGTAGGGCCCCATCATCTTTTTGGATACTTCAAAGTCACCATTAGGAATGGTCATGGTTCATCATCTGCAGCAGATCTCTGAGGTTAAAGGAACACAATCTGTTAAAATCTGTTAAATACACCTGGTATATACAAGCTTAATTCCTAACTACCTGCTTCAGACTCAAGCCCAAAATTATGTATAGGAAGCTATATGAAGCCTATTTCTAGAAGTAATTAGTACTCTATTTGACCATTAATATCACAACAGAAAGTTTAATATATACATACAGTAATCTTATAAATTTTGAGATAATATTTATGGCTTAAGAAAAGCTTTAAAGAACCAAAATAAAACCAAGGGATTATAAGATTAGTGACAATAGAATAGTCCCTTAATTTTGGTTTTCTTTTGTCTCATATGAGGTGGCTCTTGTGACATGAAACAGAGACTTTGGATTTTCATTTAACAAGCATGCTTGGGTTTAGAGAAGGAGAGAACCACATACCAACTCCAAAGCTAGCTTTAATTTTTAACTTACTTTGGACTACAAAAAGACCATTTGCCTCATATGTCTGTAAAGAATGCCAAAACAAACATTCAGGAAGATTTATTAATTTTTTTCCTGTTGGAAATGTGCTATACCATAAGCCAACTCTTTTTCTTGGGATATTTTCTCTGGATGATCTGTCCTTTTTCTTCACATGTCTTATTTTTCCAATGATCTTCAGGTTCTTTAGTTTGATGCTTTTATTTTCCCAGAAAGACAAAAACAAAACCCTTCCCCAACCCTTACTTTGGAAAGTTTTCCTTTTGGCAAGTTATATATGATCAAATGAAACATATTTTGTTAGTCTTATAAGTTAATTTAGATGAAATTGCTATGTGGTTTGATGAACTATTGCCTCTCTTAATCAAGAGGTCTCTCTTGTTTGAATCTAATCTTTACCAATCTTGATGGTATTTATAGCTTTTCTTCTCCTGTGAAAACAAAAGTAAAACCTCTTCCTCAGTGTAACACATATCCTGGTTTCCATTCTGAAGTCAACTCATCTTTGAAATATATAGACTGATTTAATTCAGCAGTATTTTTTATATCCAATGTCTCTCCATAGCTATCATTCCTTTCTCATTAGCAATCAAAAATTTGAAGTTAATAGAGCATTGTGTAATCTATCTCTGGGGGACTTTATTGCTCCTTTCTGTTTATAAGCATTTCTTTTAAAGTGTGATTAGACCTTCCTATAACTACGTGTCTTTTAGGATTACGCAGTTTACCTTCAATATATTTTATGCTGTAATATGAAAAAACTGTTTCATTTTACTGGAGACATTTGCTGGAGCATTGCCAGTCTTAATTTGTACAGGTACACACATAATAGCCATAACGTCTAATAAGTGTGTAATTACAGAGACAGCCTTTTCAGAACTCAAAGCAGTTTCCCATCAAAATCCTGTATAGGTATCTATGGTATTGTACATGTACTTTAATTTTCCAAACTTCAAAAACACATACATTTGTCAAACTTTATTTCTTTGAGTGCCTCTTGGGTTACTTCCTGAAGGTAGTGGAGTTTGACTATACAAAGAACAAAGTAGGACATTTCCTTATAATTTCCTTGACTTGTTACCAAGTGATAGAAAAATCTATATTCAAACCTTTGTTATTAGCACAGTGTTTCTTATAAAATTCTGAGGATTCTAACATTCCCTACTAATAACTGATCATTTTATCATTACCTTCTGTTAGAGGGCCTAATAGGCCCACATGGGATCTGATATGTGATATATCAGATGTGATATATGTGATATATATATATATATATATCTTGTAATTGAATAAAAATCAAAGTTAATTCTGAATTATCTCAAATAGGTTCAATAATTTTAATATGTAAGACAACATTTTGCATATTGAGAATCAGTAACTATATTAAGAGGTTTTAGAAAATCTAATAATACCATGAGAATAGCATATAATTCTGACTTTTAAATGGAATCATAAGGGCCTTGAGCCACTTATTTTCCCAATTTATACACTGTCTTTCCTGATTTATGTCCATCAGTATAAAATGTAGGGACTCCAGATATTGGTGTTCTCTGTACCATATGAGGAAGGATCAATTAGTTCTTTTTATAAACTGAAGTCTCTTGTTTTTTTTTGTTTTGTTTTGTTTTGGTTTGGTTTGGTTTTCCAAGACAGGGTTTCTCTGTGGCTTTGGAGCCTGTCCTGAAACTAGCTCTTGTAGACCAGCCTGGCCTTGAACTCACAGAGATCTGCCTGCCTCTGCCTCCTGAGTGCTGGGATTAAAGGCATGTTCCACCACTACCCGGCTTGAAGTCTCTTGTTTTTGAGATATTTGTTGTTAATCTCTCCAAAGAACTTATTGCAAGCTCTTTTTCAAAGTTCATTTTTTTTTTGCCCACAATGAGGAAATTTCAGCATTAATAAAAAGTACCACAATTTCTGCTGGATCTATTTCTGTTAATTGATGAAGTCTCAATTTTCCTTTCAGAAACAATTCAGAAACCTTTTCTAGATAGTTCTTTAATTTTTTTACTCTGTTTGTGCAGAAGAAATATCCATTCTAAAATATTATCTTTGCTCTGCATAAGAATTCCTCTGGGAGAATGCATAGAAAATAAAATGACAAGAATACAATTAAGTCTGGATGATCCACATGTGCATCCTGTAACTTCTTTTCTACCAAAGCCAATTCTTTCTTGATGTCAGCTGATGATTTTTTGGACTATTTAAGTCCTTATCACCTTGCAAGGTTTATAATAAGTTACTTAGTTCTTGAGTTGTGGGTCATAGCCAGTTAATAACTTCCAGCATTTTTTGAAAATCATTAAGAATTTATAATTGATCTCTCTTGATTTGTACTTTCTGTGGTTGAATTTTTTTGTAGACCTATCTTATAATTAGGTAATGGTAGAATCACCTCTTTTTATTTTTTCAGGAGCAATTTGCAATCCCTAGCAAGGTAAAATTTTCTTTACTTTTCAAACATTTTTTCCCTATGGTATCTGCATCTGAATTAGCTAGTAAGATATCATCCATATAATAGTAAATTAGATATCAAAGGAACTTTTTATGAATTATTTCTAATGGCTGCTGTACAAAATATTGACACAAGATGGGTCTGTTTAACATCCCTTGTGGGAGAATTTTCCACTGATATCTTTTAACAGGCTGAGGATTATTAAAAGTAGGCACTGTGAAGGCAAATTTTTCTCTATCCTATTCTTGTAAACTTATAGCTAAAAAAAGCCTTTTAAATCTATCACTATAATAGACCATACTTTAGGTATTAAAGAAGGCAAGAGAATTCCTAACTCTAAAGTGTCCATTGGCTGGGTAACCTTGTTAATAACTCTTAGATTACCATTTTCCATTTTTCAGATTTTTTTAATGACAAATATAGAATAGTTCCAAGGATTGTTCAATATGTTTTCAATATGTTGAAAATATTGCTGTTTCTATACCAGCTGTTCTAGTGCCTTTAATTTTTCTAATGTCAACGGCCATTGTTCCACCAAGACAGGCTTGTCAGTTAACCATTTCACTGTTACCTTGGAATGATCACCAGCTATTGTGCCCTGCTTGTGTACAATCTGAACAGCCAGTGACTATTCATGATGATACATTTTAATATTACTCTTAGAAGTATTTTTTATTTTGTGGTTTGTTTCTGAGATTGGAGAAGTGTTAATCTGTTTTTTCCATTTCTGTAACAAATTATGTCCCCATACATTTATTGCTATGGTATCCACATATGGCTTTAATCTCCCTAACTGTCCTTGTGACCTTATACAATTGACAGACCTTTTACTTTGCTTTGCCTGAGATAAAATTTCAATTCCTAGAAGCTAAATATTTTCCTCCTAAAGAGGCCAATTTGTATGCCAAGATTTTGGTGAAACTATTGTTATATCTGCACCTATGTCTATCATGCCTTCAATTACAATGACATTTATTCATATCTTTAGCTTTGGTCTTCGATCATTTATAGAAGTTTGCAAAAATACTTGTTTTGTGGTTTCTTCTGAAATTTTTGTTTTGTTTGTTGAAGTTTTTGTCATCCAGAGCTGCATGGCTTTTAACAACAGGCATTAGGTACTTTAATTGCTCTGTGGAAGAGTTTGAAAAATGCTGACAGGAAATGATTGAATTAAATTTGACATGGAGGCCTGCAAGAGCCCCCCCATGGAGTTTTTTGATGGCAAAAGGTTACCTTGCCTGTCCTTTGTTGATCTGCATTATTAGTCCAATGCCAGCCTTTGCCACACCTTCTGCATACTCCAGAGGGCTGGGGTCTTCTATTTGGATTATCTCTAGAGAAAACATTGTTTCTAGGAACACCTTGCCTCCAATCTCTCTTCAGATGACCTTATTTACCACAATTAAAACATCCGACCTTTTGATTTTTCTTGAAATTACTAGAAATTACTTCTACCAAAGTAGCATCATAAGCATGAGATCCAATATCAGCCATATTTCTAATCCATTCATCTATTGGTGCTGATCCTGCCTTTAAAGCCCTAATCACCCTTTTACATTCTGAATTGCATTTTTAAAGCCAAAGATTCAATTAATATTCATTTGACTTCTGGATCTGATACTGTTCTACTTACAGATGAAGTCAATCTTTGTAAATAATTGGTGAAGGTTTCTTTTGGACTTTATATAATTTTAGTGGTTCTCTTTCCCGATTATTCAACCTCATCCCCAGCAATTAAAGCTGCTGTATGCCAAAGGGCCAAGCAAGATGTGATCATCAAATTCAAGCTGTCTTTGCATTTCACCATATTGGCCTTCACCCAGGAACTGATCTTGGGAAATATCAATACCTCTAGCCCTACTTCATTATTCTATAGCCCTAGTTTCCTTTGTCCATCATATTCGCCTTTGTAACTGAGGACCACCTTCAAATATTGTTGTAACTGAGTCTTTCCAGTCTTGAGAGAGAACTCCCTTCTGAGTTGCCCATCAATTTAACATATGCTTTACATAGGGTGAATGCATACGATGTGAAATGATTGCTTCCTTAAAATTAAAAATTCTACAGTATTTTAGTTAACAAGGTTCTGCATAACCTTGGAGGTGCCTATCATCTGATGGTTGTTCTTACATGGTAACTGGATAAACAAAGGTTAGTTTTCCAATAACCTTGGGCCGACCCTCTTCAGTTTCATCATGCAGTGGTGTGGTGGGTTCTTGTCTGAATTCCTCTGTCTGTGTCTGAGGATTTTTCTTATTTTCATTAGTAAATCTTAAAAGGCTTATGTAAGCAGAGACTGCTCATTCATTTCCTGGCCACCCAGACCCAAATAATCACACAGAAACTATATTAATTACAACAATGTTTGGCCAATAGTTCAAGTGTTTTCCTAGCTAGCTCTTATATCTTAAATTAACCCATTTCTATTAATCTATGTATCGCCTTTTCAGTGTCTTTCTCCTTCAGCAGCTACATGGCATCTCTTTGACTCCACCTGCTTTATTTAAATATCTCTTCTAGCATGGCTATATTCTGTTCTGGCATAGGACAAAGCAGTTTTATTCATTAACCAGTAAAAGCAACACATATACAGAAGGACCTCCCACATCAGGCTTGTATCTTATCAGGGAAATTTTGATATTTGACACACTTATCAAGCCACTTTTTAAAGTATGAATTACCAAACTGATAATAATTACGATGAACATTATGTCAATCCCAGCAAAACTGGTTATCCCTTCATGTAATTTTTTCCGTTTTCAAAGCATCCATTTTGGAACTATAAAGAGACCTAACTTCTTATACCATTATATTGTTTCTTTCTCTCTCTCTTTTAAAACCTAATTTCCAGGTGTCTCACCAGATCTGCTGATGTCAATGTAGGCTGAGCTGTGTGGGGATGGGGCTGAGCTGTGCGGGGATAATGTTTGGCTCTGTGGGCAGTGAGGGAAGGAGTGGAGGGGTGCCCAGAGATGATGTTTAACTGTGCAGGCAGGGAGGTTAGGTGCAGTAGGGTGCCCAGAGCCAGGTTAACTGCATGCCCAGGCCAGGAGCCACTGAAGCTGCTCACATGCTATTTGTGGAGGAGGAATGAGCCTCCTGAAGAATGGATTTAGGGAAACGAATAGGAGAAGCCCAAGTGGCTGAGACATAGTGTGGGAGGTGACCTAGCAGCCTGAAGAGCAAACATAGGGAAACATGTAGGAGAAGCCACATGGCTTGAATGCAGCAGCGTGGGAGGGAACCAAGGCACCTGTGATGAGTAGTAGCAGGCAGCTGTCCAGTGAGTGCGAGGAGACTGATTGCAGCTGGCTACCGCTGCTCTGCACAGCTAGGCAGAGAGCACAGGTGGTGCTCGTGTGGGCACGCTGCAGCCAGCCACTGCAATAGGAAAGGCCCATGACTCGCTGGGAGGGTCTTGGGTGATGGGGGAAAGCAGTCAGAGCAGTGGCAGCTCCACCACTTTGGTGTGATCTAAGGTCTCACAATGGGTGCAAGAAAAAGTGGCTTCTTTTATTGTTTTATTAATAAATAAAGCTTGGGACTCAGACATTAGGGTATAGACCTGGTAGATCTACAGAGAAATGAAGAAAAAGATTAGTGACCCTTCTCTCCACCTTACCAGATGAAAAAACAAAATGCCCTTTCAAGCCCCTCCTTCCTTATTCATCTCTGTGTCTCTCTATCTTCCTCTGCATTGGCCAGAAAACTCTATGGTTTATTTTGGCCAGCTGAACATGGACTGTACCCTCTGAATCAAGGTTTAGCTCCATTGGCTGTCTCAGGGCAACAATACAAACAAATTTCCCTTAACAGAGTCCAGTTTCAGGAAGAATTGAAAAGCACTGTTAGTGGGCTCTCTGTTCCTGTCTCATCTCTGCCAGTGCTGCTCGCCCCAACACCCTACAGCCATGGTACCCCTTCTCCAGAAGAAAGGGCTTGCTTTGTTGCAGATGGGTCATCTCTTCCATCCACCTCAGAAAGATGATTTAGACATTAACCACCTGGTAAGTCACATCTGTGCCTGTTTCTAGAGTGAACTCAACAGAGAACTCTGGCAAGTGGATGGCAGAGAAGGGTGATACTATGAACATGCTCATGTAATGCATCTTCAGATCTGAGAAGTATTCAAATCGCTCAACGCCTCATTATGCAAATCACTAAACTCCTCATTATGCAAATCACTCAACTCTTCATTATGCAAATCACTCAACTCCTCACCTCAGAGGATCCTGTCTAGATCTATCTCTGTTGAATAGAGAGTTCTAAACTCACTGTGTGGAGTCACATCCATGCTCAAACCTCCCTTCTTCCTCCTTTCCCTTAGATAAACTACACATATCCCTTCCAAATTACATGTTGGAAATTTTTGTAACAGTCACATTACGCAACAAGAATTTGTAAGTAAAATACAGGATAGTTGGGGCTGGGGAGATGGCCAGTAAAGTATTTACCACATCAGCATAGAAACTGAATTCGGATCCCCAGCACCCATGTAAAAGCTGGGAATAACAGCATGCCTATAATTCCATGGCTGTGGGTGGACCCATGTGGCTCCCTGAGCTTGCTGGCCAGGTTGGCCAATGTGGCAAGTTCCAGGTTCAATGAGAGACCCAGTCTCAAGAAATAAGGTGAAAAGAGAATAAGGTACCTAAAATGGATTTCTGGCCGCCACATATGATTACACTAGAGAGTGCACTTGCAATACACATGTATGCACACATATGGTCATATACAAACACATACACCATATGCCACACACATGAAAACAGGACAGTGTATTGTAAGATTTTAAAAGCAATCTTACTTAGTGGCTGGAAAGATGGATAGAGCAGTAGTCAAGAACACTTGATGGATTTGTTAAAATTTTTCCTATGAAGATACAGAGCAAAATGTGTTACAGAGAAACTGGAGAAAAATAAATTATGATGTTTCCCAGAAATGAAAATAAAAGTATATAAATAACAATAGCTACTAGTGGCACGGAAATAGGGCATGAATATTTTAAAATTTGTTTTTATTCATAATCTTAAAATAGAAACTAAATGAAAACTAGTATATTGGATTCAGAAAGATTGGATTCAAGTAATACTTCATTTCATTGAAAAGAAGAAAAGGCCAAAAAGAGAGTCATTTGAACATTTTTTTCATTGTATATATTGTATATATTCATTGTGTATAATACTGTCTTACCTAAGAATGTTTTCATGCACATATATCCTGTAGAGTGAGGATATCCAGGCACACTCCCACTCCTCCTCTTCTCCCTCCACCTCACATCAGTGGCCTTGTCCCCTACACAGTTTTACTTCTGCTTCCCCCATCCTTCGCATTCAGATGCGTGCCTGTTCCACCCTGACTAAAGGTCAGAGAGTTTTGAGCTTATTTTTGCTCTTTTGAAGTTGTTGACAACAGGTGTGGCTACACACCCTGACCGAGGGCGTGGTGACTTGGTGTTTTGGACATTAAGATGACCCACAGAGGTGGGTCTGCTTCACCCTGAGCAAAGGTCAGAGAATTCAGGCATACTTCTGTGTTCCTTCTTTTAAAATAAGAGGTTTGACATCGGGAGTGACTGCCTACAGGATACTTGGTCTAGGGTGTATTAGCTGCACATTCCTGTCCAAACATCAAATACTTTACTCAGGAAATAGTGGCTCGGTGTCTCAAGTATTGAATCAAGTAACTGTTCTGGTTGTCCTTTGAGTCATTTTAAAGCAGTCTTTTGCCTTCTTTCCCCCTTTTGTATTGGAATATAAAGGCATATGAAGATTAAACATGGGGAATTCAGGATTGAGTATTCACTGAATATCTCTCCTGAAGTTGTTCTGTGTTTCTGTCTCTTACTTCTCTTATATCTCTTTTCCTTTTGCTTAGTAATTCTAATCCTTATGCTCCTACCCTGGAATAGTTCCCAAGACACATTGAATTATAAAAACTGCTGAGCCAATCTATATATTTTAAAAAATATCTTGACTTCAAAATGGAAGTCAAAAGGTATGTTGCTTTGAGGAAGAAATCGTGATTTTATTTCTACAGTAATTGGAATTTATTCCAGGTTCTTATATATCAGATTTGATAGAGGAAGACTCCCTGAAAATCCTCACTACAAACATAAAAAAAAGAGGAATAATTGGATGATGGGATAATAGATTGGTATTTGTGAGTTATTGTTTTTAGACAATTATATTGGTATTGATTCTTGCATATTGATACAAAGTTAAATTATATTGAATATTGTATGCATGTATGTTTCTACCTCTGTTTAAAACATTGTTTATGTATTGATATATATGTTTACCATATTGCAGTGTACATTACTACCTCTGATCAAGATATTTATACATTGTTTACATTTGAAGGTCATTGTCCTCATTTATTGCACAGTTGTTTATTGTCTTAGTCTTTGACTTAGATAAGTATTGAGAATTATAGATCAATAGTCATCTATTTTGTCATATTTATTATTAGACTAATTAGGTTCATTAGATACATAGATATTATATTCAGTGTAGATAGATAATCTTCATCCTCTTCAAAGAACTGTAGAAAATGGTCTTTAATCTAATTTAGAGTTCCGTGGTAGTGAGACACAATCGTTCCTGGCAACACCAATATATTCCCGAGAGAATGTTGAGCATCAAAGACACTCCACCTGGAGCCTTTCTTCTTAGCAAAACTGGCCTTTGGGCAAATAAATGCCTATACCTCAATCACTGATAGAGATACAGAGTATCTGTAAATGGATAAAACAGGACTGTCATATCCTGCCAAGACAGGGTAAGATAGTTTTGAAAAGTTTCTTGCCTTTGAAAATGGTATGTCAGTTACGTTAGGCCTTAGTCAAAGTTGGTTGCTTCAACATTGCAAATAAGACTTTGGGTGATTGCCCAGGTAGTCAGTTGTCTCTGTCATTTGTTGCACATTTTGGAAGTTTCTTGATTGCACTTCCTGTTCACTCAAGTAATACTGTTTCCCTTCTCAGATCTTTGATAGAGATGAAGATTAGATAATTGTAGTTACCTTCCTCATGATTTAGCCAAGCTTAATTTCAATACAATATTAAGACTCCTTGAAATAGAATGTTTAGTAAAACTTTTGTTATGTGTTCCTTGCTTCATATTGTTTATTGTTTGTAATTTTATATTTGGTATCTGTTCCTATTATATATAGTTGCATTAGGTTTGGATCAATCTTGTTTAGACAAAAGGGGGAGATGATGGGGAAACTCTATCAACCAATCACATCTAATTAAGGCATGACTACCTGCAATGGAGGAGGAAAAACTGGGAGAATTAAGGTGCCCGCCCTCTCTGCATGATGCCTGCCAGAATATAGGAAGTCAAACCTCCCACTCTTGTAGCATGAGTAGTTTTCCCCTTACAACCATTAAAATATAGTTGATATTCTTGAGCTGGCCTAGTTATTCATTGTACCAACCTAATTTGATACAGTATATTTTGCCTGCTTAAATATAAGATTTTTTAATCAAAAAAATCTTTGACTAACTTATGTGTCACACAGTCTATACTTATACTAATGCAGATATGTATGTTACCTTTAAAAATGTATGCATGTTCAGAGCAAGGGGACCAGACATCAATAACTAATGGCCCAGGTGATACAGCAACTCAAAAAATGCTTCTGTTGCAGTTTCTTCAGAGTTCTGCATCCAGAATAGCTTCAAGGCTGCTGGCTGTGATGGCCCAGCCCCACAAACTATTCCAACCAGGACTTTACCATGATCCTGAATTTCCTCAGGGTCTTCCAAAGATGCCAATGTCCTAAAACAACAGGAAGTAGTCTAGAGAATAACACCCACATTCCCAAAAGATTGGTTATGGGGATTGGTTGCAAGTCGTTATTGATCTTGAAGAAAAACTAAACAAAAGAGCCAAATTCAAAAATCTCTTTATAAAGAAAAAGGTGTGGTCTAATATAAAAATGATGAGATAAAAGGGTATATTATTGAATCTGCTTTAATCCAAAAAAAAAACCATTAATCTCTAAGCATTTTACATTGGTATGGATTTTGGTTTATTGATACAAATTTAAAGTTAATTTTATTATACTGTATTATGTTTCTACTCTTGTTTGGGGTATTGCTTTTATGCAGTTCATTTTAAAATATAATGTATAATTAAGAAATACAGATTAATAGTCATCTATAATACTCAAACTTATAGTCATGTTAGGTACATTTTCAAGGTCATAAACATATATATTTAGATAGCTAGATGGTCTTCAAACTCTTCAAAGACCTACAGAATGTGGCATTTAAAATGTTTTAGTGACAAGACTTTTCTTGAGAGTGAAACATGTCTGCTCCTGGCAGCACCAATATACTTTACCAAAAATAGATGATAGGCCTCGAGGAAACTCCATAAAGAGTTTACTTTATTTATGGGAAAAGCTAGCCACTTGGGCAAAGAAACTGCCTTTTCCTCAATGGCTGACAGTATACTGTCCAAACTGAACCAGCAGATGTAAAAGAAAGAGACTTCCAACATTTGCCAAGACAAGGTAGGACAGTTCTTCAAAATTCCCTGCTTCTCAAAAATGTTTGTCAGATATTCTAGGCCTGTAGGCCACAGTTGGATGCCTCAACATTACAGAAGAACTTTGGGTGACTGTCCAGGCAGCCAGATGTTCCTGTTGTTAGGTAACACTTCACCCTTCTGGGGTCTTTGATGGAGTTAAAGATTAAATAATTAGACATAAAGCTTTCCTTAGTATGATAAAAGGTAAGTTAGGTATAAAACTTTGAGTCACAAGGATAAGATAAATAATAGAATGTTTTCTCTAATTTTGCCAAATATAAATGGTCTGGATATTATAACCAAAATTCTTACTTGATAACTGTTTGTGTTATATATAATTTTACTATAAGTTAAAAAAGTCTTCCTTTTTAATTATACAAAAAGGCGAAATGCTGTAGAACAATCTTTGTACATGTAAATATGTATTGTTCTCATTGTTAGTAAAAAGCTGATTGGCCGAGAGTTAGGCAGGATTTGGGGGATAGAGAGAATGCTGGGAAGAAGGGCAGAGTCTGAGAATCTTGAGCCATATTCTCAAGGCTACAGGATGTGTAGAAAATGAGGTAACAAGCCATGAGCCACGTGGTAGAACTTGTATAAGAAATATGGATTAATTTAAATTAGAAGAGCTAATTAGTTACCTATACTCCATAATGATTTTCACAGTGGCTAGGCTAATTAACATTTCCATCAGCTGATTGTAAGGGTTCCCTTCTATACTTTCCGCTCTTCAACCAAGACAACACCAACAGCTCAATTAATGACTCAGTCAAGATCATTATAATGAGTAATTGAGTTAATTATGAACTACTTATGGAGAAGTAGACAGCTATGAACAGCTTCATTTTCTTGTTGCCACCCCTAAGTACCACACTCCCAATTAGATATGGCTCCGTATCGACAACAGACTGATTTAAACCTGAGTTCCAATGGCTAATTACAACTAAATCAGTAGAGGTGACTGCAGACTCAGAAAACATGAGGCGCAAACAAAATCACACATTGGGAAATTTATTTTTATGTATATCCCACCCTTGTCTATTTCAAGGGGTTACTGTCCACCCATTGGAAGAATGGACTGGTTTGCTGCAATTTGGAACATAGAGCTGAACATTAGCTACAAGACAGAGTTACCGGAGTTGGGAGGCCTCACCTCAGTCTAAAGCAAAATAGGATAGCTAATACAATACTGATGAAAATCTGGAATATTAATGTTGCCTAAAGATTTGTAGTAATCATACACCATGCTGAAAATGATATGATAGACACAGAAAGATCAGTGAAACAAATAGAAAAATCCAGAAATAAAAATCTCAGGTGATTTTAGGCAAAAATATAAGAGCAGTAAATGGACAAAGGACAGTGTTTTCCACAAATTATATGGAAAGCAATGACCACCTGTATACAGAAAAAGAGACACAGACTTTATACCTTATACAAATACTAACACAAAACAGATCTAAAGATCCAAATACAAAATTATAAAAATTCTGAAAGAAAACACAGAAGAACATTGATATGACCCTTAATTTACTGATGAGTAATAAACAAAATCAAATTCATGAAAGAAAATATGGACAATTGGTAGTTTATTAAAATTAAAAACTTTGGTAAAAGGCATTGTTAAGAGGATGAAAATGTAAGCCACAAGCTAGAAAATACGAACTACATATGTTTTAAAGGACCATAGCTAAAATACATAAACCACAGTTAAAACTCAATAGTAAGCAAATTTGAAAATTAAACAGATCTGAACAAATATCTCATCAATGAAGTGATAGGTGGGTGGGAGGGGAAGACTTAATTGCTTTCCTGTAGAGAGGTGTAACTAAAACAGCAATCAGGTGTCAGGACACATGTATTAAAATATCTCAAATCCAGCACACTGACACCACGGAATGCTGATGAGAATGTGAAGTGACAGAGAGTCACCAACCATGGCTGGAAGAGAGTGTGGTCATTTCTAACAAAGGTAGACACATTCTCAGCGGACAGTTCAACAACTGTGCTCAGTTTGTACGTCATTCACCCAAAAATGTTTGAAAGCATGTTCCTACAAACACCACACATGCGTGTTTAGAGCGATGTTATTCATTGTCACCAAAAATGAAAGTGTCTAAGCCATCCTTAATAGTGAAAAGAGTAAACAGACTGGTCCAGCTAAATATTGGAATTCTTCAGAGTTATGAAGAAAAGAGCTATAGAGTCATTCAAAGGCACAGCTGCATGAGACAGTGCACTGGATGGTGTGGAGGAGTGATGCAGCATATAAAATTCATAAATACATGTGGCCTATAAAACTAAAAGCAAAAACAAGCATGCATGCATTGTACTCTAGTTGATTAAATTGTTTCCGACACTGTATGGGTTAAAAATTGTGATACTAATAGATGTGTATCTTGGAATTAAACAATTGAGTTTCTAATTGTTGGAGTGAAAATTTACAAAGCATAGGAAGGGGTTAAAGTGATCCATGTGGCAATGGATTGATTAAGACACCTATATGAATTCATGGCTAGTTCAATGCAGCTGTCCATAGATGTGTGGATATGTGTGTGTATATTCAGATCGGTATGCAGATATATTTATTATCCCTTTGCTCAGTTTGCTGTAAGGGACTAGAAGCCAATTTGAAAATAGACTCCAGTAGCCAAAACCAGAACAATCTGAGCAACAGAAGACAAAACCAGCATCCATGATTCTATCAGGTTCAGGAAACAAACAAACAGATTTATATTGACACAGCTCTCATGCAGAAAAATATCACTCATACAGAATTCTAAATACTTTCTGTAACATATTTAGTCCTCACAAAAGTGGGACATAAAAAGTGTGGTGTGGTTTGAGTGAGAAAGTACCCTGAAGGCTTATTTATTTGAACACTTGGTCCCTGGTTAGTGGTACTGTTAGGGGATGTGCTCTCTCTCTCTCTCTCTCTCTCTCTCTCTCTCTCTCTCTCTCTCTCTCTCTCTCTCTGTGTGTGTGTGTGTGTGTGTGTGTGTGTGCTTTCGCTATGCGTTTGGGGTTCATGATGGGAGCTCTCAGCTCACCCTTTCAGTCACCGTGCCTTCTGCCTGTTGCTAAACTGCTCATGCCCTCATGACTCTTACTCTCTGGAATTGTAAGCCCAAATAAACATCAATAGATTGTCTTAGTTATGATGTTTTATTACAGCAACAGAAAATTTAGGAATATGGGGGAACAAAGAATAATTCTACAAAAAAAACCCTGGCAACTCTAAAATTGAAGGGAGAGTGAAAGAATGCAAAATTGAAACAAAACAGAGATGAGACATGAACGTCTGTCTTCAGAGTCATGGCATCCATTACAACCTTTGACCTCACAGCAGGTGTGGACTTATACAAGACTGGGCCTGTCAGCATCCAAACATGGATCAAGGAGGAGCTCCAGGTTTCTGGTGGAAGCACAGTCATTGCCTACAGTTGTATATTAAATGGTGATCCCAGCAGGCTCCAACAGATAGTTTTAAACTTGTGGCCACATAGACAGTCCTAGTTAAAATTGAAGGGTCACAAAACCAAAACAAATATGGGCAAGGGACTTGGGTGGGAGATAAAAGAATTTGGAGGGAGATAAGAGAGGGTGAGAATAAAAATATAAAATTGTTGAAGGACAAAAATTTTAAAGTAAAAAGATAAAAAGGGCTGAAGAGATGGCTCAGCAGTTAAGAGCACTCAATGCTCTTCCAAAGGACCTGAATTTGGATCCCAGCACACACACTAAGCAGCTTACAGTCAACTATAACTTCAGTTCCAGGGACCCAACACCCTCTTCTGGCCTTTGCCGGCTCTGCATACAGGTGTTGTGAATATACATATATATTTGGGCACATATAAATACATAAATAAATCCTTAAAAAGAGAAACTTGATAAATATTACATTAGCCAGAGCACCAATGTCCACATCAGCAGTGTGAGTGTGGCCCCAAGATGCACCTTGCTGTGATGTGATGAGAATGAGTCTGTCTCTATGTGATCTGCTCCAAAGAACCTGCAACCCTAATCTAACAATGGTGAGGAGGAAGAAAACCTCAACTGGGTGAATATTCTATAAATACTTGTCAGTCATTCTCTGTCAAGATAATCTAAAACCAAGAAAATATATGAAACTGCCAAGCAAAGAAGAACCTAAGATTATGGAATTTCTGAATGTTAACGTGGTGTCCTAGATGGAGTCGTGAGATAAAAAAATGTATATTAGATAAATCTAAGGCAATCTAAATAAAATATGGACTCAAACCAGTGGATCAATATTGCTATTAAGTTCCATCATAGCAAAAATCCTATACTGGCATGAGATATTAATGATTGGGAAGACTATGTGCAAGGTGAGTGAGAACTCTGCCCTTTTTGCAGCTTTTCTTTGACTATTATAAACTTTACTAAGAGATTCATTTTTCTTAAATGGAGAAAAATAATCACAGGACTTGGGAGAATGAGGCATAAGGATTACTAGTGTAAGGCTAACCTTAGAAACACAGTGAGTTCAAGGCTACCCTGGAGTATGTTATGGGTCCCTAGCTACAAAAACTGAAGAAGCAACTGAGAATATAGTATTAGTATAGAAGGTCCAGTATGCAGCTAATGGGAATTTCACAAACCCAAGGGGGAACATATATGAAAATTATTAAAGAGATGAGAGTGCTATAGAGATTTTCATTGATATGGATCTTGATACAAATTTAAGGTCAATTTTGTTATATGTATATTTCTGCTTTTGATTAAGATATTGTGTTTGTGCAGCTCATTTAAAAATGTAATGCATAATTAAAAAAATAATAGATAACCATTTATAATAGTCAAGCTTGTAGTCATGTTAGTTAGATTTTCTTGATATACAGAAATATATTTCAGTTAGATAGGTATTCTTCAAATCTTTCAGAGACCTTTGGAATATTGCATTTAAAATGTTTTAATAACTTAGGACTTTTCATGACAATGAGACACATATACTCCTGGCAGCACCAATCTACTTCAAGAGGATGATGGGCATTGAAGATGCTCCATATGGAGTTGGTTAGCCATTTGGGCAAGAAACTCTCTTGCCTGGACTGCTTGATGTTATGACGTGTGAACTGGACATGTAGGACCAACAGAAAATGACTGCTGAACTTGCCTAAAAGTGAGACAGTTATTTCCTGCTTCATGAGTCTGCCAGACATTCTACAGGACACAGAAGGAAGTGACTGACAAACTGCCAATATAGGTACAACTGTTTTTGAAATTTCCTGCTTCATGAAAAAGTCTGCCAGATACTATGGGCCTATAGGCTGATAATGGATGCCCCAATGGTACAGAAGAACTTTGGTGACTGTACAGGAAACAAGATGTCTCTGTCAATTCTAGAGTTTTGAAAGTTGCTTACAATGCACTTCCTGTTTACTTAGGTAATATTATATCCTTCTGGAGTCTTTGTTGTAGTTGAAGAATAGATAGTTATAGTTATAGTTTTCCTTTGTTATGATAAAAATAAAGTAGATATAAATATTGTAACTGTAATTCTTGTTTGATACCTGTCTTGTTATATGTAATTTTACTATGTTAAAACCTTCCTTTTTATTAAACAGAAAAGGGGAAGTGGTGTGGGAAGTCCTTCTGTATATGTGTTGCTTTTATTGGTTAATCAATAAAGAAGCTTTTTTAGCCTGTGATGGGGAAGAATAGAGCTAGGTGGGGAAAAATAAACTGAATGCTGGGAGAAAGAAGGCAGAGTCAGAGAAGCCATGTAGTCCCCCTAGAGACAGATGCTGGATGGAACTTTACCCAGTAAGCCACAGCCACATGACGACACACAAATTACTATAAATGGGTTAATTTAAGATATAATTGTTAGCCAGAAATATG
>PVIU01026555.1:0-21799 GCA_004026605.1 Ondatra zibethicus | reverse complement strand
CAGTGCACAACTGATGCAGGAACTGGATTTTATATTCTTATAAGCTGAATGGAGGGTGCTGATTAATACTCTAGACTTTCCAAAGGTTTGAGAACATAAACAGAATGAAATCTTGTCAGTACATCAGAAAGAAAACATTTTGACCTAATTCAGCTGTTTACAGATCTCCAACCTGCAGACTTGAAAGACCTGATATTTCAATGGCTGTTAAAATATCTCTTTTGCCAATTTTTGCAATGTTTAATATTGCTGATGGTATAAACCTATGAAAATGAACTCTTTCCTTGCTTGTAAGTTTATTTCTCTTTTAAAGATTCTCCACAGTTTTTTTTTTATGCATTGAGACAGGGTATTTGTCTCAACAACATTACCCCAATAACATATTTGGGGTAATGAAGAAACTGACTGTGGAACAATGTGACTGTGAACTTTATGATTTCCAAGAACTCTTGTTGCTATAGTGGGAAGGATATGAAGACCTGTACTTTCTCCACACTAAATTAGTATCACCTTAATGTGTTGTTTTGCTGTGTCTCTCTCCAGCCAAAATGCAGACAGTTTCCCATGTACCATACACATGATATTAGAATTAGGCTAACTCTACTAATGATAATGTGATTTCCCACTGACTAATCTCATCATTTTGCACATTTTTATATATAATACATTATGGATGTCATGGAGGTTTAATCAACATTTCAAGAATTAGAATGTAGTTTGACTGTATTCTTATTTTCTCTATGACCATGGCATGTGTTGGAAAATAGATTTCTAGATGAGTATGAGGATGACAGATTTGGCATGAACAGGGGCGGAACCAGTTTTTTAATAACTGTGGGATATTCCTGGAATGCAACTTCATGAAGGGAGTACAGATAGAGGCAGCCACCTGAAAGCTGGTCAGACACTGTGGCAATCGAAACATGAAACAGATTTGTTGTAAGTGAAGACTTAAATCCCAGAGAAAGACAGAAGGCCTTCTTTAATGATTTACTTTAGGTGTGGGTCAGATAAAGCATACACAAAGATTGATGTCCACCAGCTTTCCTGTCATGAGCTGTTAATAATTAAATTATTGTATAATGAATTAAATTCTGTTAGTATGTAGAAAACAAATACACTCCATACAAACACTTTGTAGGTAATGATCTGGGCCAACATGTGTTGCAGCAAAAATGGTGAGTCAGTACATGATTGTAGTGAGTTCTAAGAACAGATAATAGGAATGGGAGAGTAGTATTAATGTGACTTTATGTTTGAAAAGAGGTATAAACCACCAAATTTATAATATTCAAGGGCTGGTTTGAAAGATGGCTTAGCAGTTAAGAGCATGTATTGTTCTTGCAGAGAAATGACGCTTAATTCCCAGTACTCACATGGTGATTTGATACCCTCTTCTGATCTCTGTGTGAGCAGGACATACTGGTATTGCACACACAGTAAAATGGTATTATACAAAAAACTTTAATTATAATTTTCAGACTTGTTCAGATAAGAATCCAAAAAAAATTTACCAGATCAACTGTATTTTTTTCAAGGTAGTTGCTGCCAACCATGAAATAAATTACTACTTTTATGGATTCACTGTGCTTGTGAGTATGATTTTATTGCTTAAACTAAACATACACATATGGTGTCAGTATGTGAAATATGTTCATGTTAATGCACAGAATTAGGGCAGAGCACACAGATTTTATCTCTATTGCAGACTCTCTGATAAACCCCTGAATGCAAAATCTATGACCACATGCATCAAAATACTGCTACCTTTTATTTACAGATCAATCAGTTTCTGATCATTCAATCTCTCATAAGTCTATCATAACATTACTCCTGCCTGATGTTGATACACTGTAGACCTAATTTGTGCTACATATGTTTTCCTCACCATGAAGCTAGTATTCCTCTGTGCAAACCTTTAGATACATATCCCCTCAATATCTGGAAGAAATATGATGTCCACAGCATGTGCAAGCTATAAACCATTTTACATTCAAGGACAGGAGGGATAATATCTTAGAGAAATCTCATATTCCTTAAAGACAATAATTTGTGAGAAGGAAGGAGAGTAGTCAAGTCCTATGATCTGCAGCCTTCTAGGAACCATGGGCATAGATATAATCCCATTGAGATCCAGAACAAGAATTCATATACACACATGCAAAGGAAGAAAATCCATGACCTTCTCTGGTTTTTATTGAAATAATTCTAGGGTAGTTGACATGTGATAAATAAGTAAAATTAAACGGTTTAGTGAAAATATGTGTTAGTTATAGGAGATCCTGCCCTTTCTTAGAAATCATGCCTATAAAACGTATTCTATATCTCATGTGGGAATCTTTGTGGGCAAGAGACGGCACCATACTTTGTAGATCTGAGTCCCAACAAATACATCTACACAATATGCCCATTCTAAAGGCTCCAGAAAAGTTTTTCAAATTGGGAAGAAAACATTGTCAGTGGAGTTTGCTGAGAGATATTTGCCTTCTAATAACATCAGGAGATATAAATGTAAATTCTCAGCAACATCACTTACAAATTTGAGTTTAATGGAGAAAACACCAAAATCATGCCAAACTGGATGAGGGAAAACCCATGAGGTTCAATTTTGTACCAAGAATTACAGACAACTGAGTACAGATGGGATAAGGATAAGTGCTTCACCTTAGGAAAGAGGACACCAGTATGTTACCCATGTCCCAATGACCCACTATGAAAACATACATTCAAGTATCATTATATAGAATTAATACCTAATATTTATGACTATTCAGATATACAAAAATATATATGCATACAATATATATGCATACAATAACATAATAATAAAAAATCATGAATTTTGAGTCATGAATTTTAAGGAAGTGAAGAAGACTATAAGGGAGGTTTGAATGGAGGGGATATTTGAATGAAGGAAAGGAGTAGAGAAATGCCTTAACTAAAATACAATCTCACAAATAAATAGAAAAAAAGAAGTAGCTGCATGGTCTGTATATCATCTACTGCTGACTATGAAAAGACCCTTTGAAGGTTTTTGTTTGTTTGTTTGTTTGTTTTTTCCAGACAGGGTTTCTCTGTAGGTTTACAGTGACATTTTTAAGTTTTTATATACTGTCTAGAATTATACCATATTATACATCTCTGCCATGAAGTGAAAAAACAAGAAAATTGTATGTTGATCATGAAGAAATCAAAACAAAATATAGTTCTTAGAATGGCACTGTTATTTATTGTCCAAAGAGGAGCAAATTCCCTACAAAGAAACATGTGTTGCCTTTCTAATCTGAGATATAAGAACACCATGGGCCTTTAATAAGCCATCAACTTGGCCAGTTATGTGACTGTACTCAGTTATTGCTGATTTGCATGTGCCCAGAGCATGCCTACTGCTCTTCTTCATAAAAACTCTCATCTGTGCTGGAGTCAGTCTCAGACTGGACACAGTACAGACATGAGGGTTCCCACTAAGCTTCTTGTGCTGCAGCTGCTCTGGCTTATAGGTAACAAATTTAATTTTTATGAAGAAATTTCCAAATAGCTTTGAGTTTAGTCTGGTCAGTTCTTTGTTGTGTCTGTAATAGCTATTTTAAAATTAATTGTAAAGATATTTATTTTCAATTTCCAATCTCAGGTGCCAGATGTGACATACAGATGACACAGACTCCAGCCTCCCTGTCTGCATCTCTGGGAGAAAGTGTCACCATCACATGCCAGTCAAGTAAAAGCATTGGCTGGAATTTAGCTTGGTATCAGCAGAAACATGAGAAACCTCCTAAACTCCTGATCAAAGCTGTAAACGAATTGGCAAATGGGGTCCCTTCCAGGTTCAGCGGCAGTAAATCTGAACCACAGTATTATCTCAAGATCAGCAGCCTGCAGCCTGAAGATGTGGCAACTTATTACTGTCAACAAAGTTATGAGTTTCCTCCCACAGTGATACAAGTCATAACACAAACCCACAAGGAAGCAGAAGTATGAGGCTGTTCCTCCAGGTGGGTCACCCACTGAAATGTTTCTCAGATGTTGCAGTATATTGAGTATAACTCATGATAAGTCATTTTATTTTGTTAGGAGAGGTTAACCAGTCCTCTCTGTAGTCTATTATTCTTTTACTTCGTCTCCAGTACTACAGAGCACGAATGTCTTTTCTGCCTTAACAAAGAACCCAATTGTTCCGTGTGATGAGTCTGATTTCTATCATCAGTTGGGACTCATACAGAAGAGTGAATGCTCCTGTGGATATTACAGCACATGTTCTTTATTTACAGAAAACTAACTCTAAATGCCCATATTTAAAAGACAGGGAAACATTTCTGAGAGAAAGGATTCAGGTTTTCTTAGAAAAGATGGACCATATGTGTCAGAGAAAGAGAAAGCTGATTATCCATAATCCTTTGCTGCATTTGCAATTCAAACACTGTGTGTTTATCCTTTCACCTACTACAACACTTCACATAGGATTTTTCTGGCTTCTATATCCAATTGTCCACTTACAAGAATAAAACAGTATTAAACCACCCTAATATGACTTTTTCTCCACAGGATTAAATGAAATATAGACTTTACTGCATGAAATCAAAGAAAGTAATGGACTGTCTTAAATATGCTACAAAAGTGATATTAATGAAGTCTTGATATTCTAGGGTATAGTTTTAGGAACAGTAGAAAACACCAAATCACCAAAAGTGATCTTACTCCATTTCCTCTCTTTTTGTCTCTCTTATGGGTTCTTAATCAGAAATATCATCTATCATGTGTGAATAAATGTATTTTCCATCTATTAATGATGTTCTATTTATCATCTGTCTATGTACAGTTCACAAAAACTTAATTACTGTAGATTTATATAAATAAAACAAATATGTCAGAAAATATAATACCATATTTCTAGAATTTTCTTAGTTATTCCATCTAATGAATTTCTACATAAATTATAGACTGAGTTTATCACCACCTTTGAAACTCCATGAATATTGACTGCATTGCATTACATTGAGTTTGTGTACCTATTTGAAAAAAATATATTTTAAAGTGTATTTTAAAACAAATATCCCCCATGTATATCATATTCTTACATGATTTTCCTCAAATACAAAGCATTAATGACCACTTTGGTCACATAAATCTCAGAGTTGACACTTCATACCTAAAAGCCAGAGCATCGGCATCCACCACATTAAATGCAAACACTCATGTCCATGCTGTGTCTTCATCATAAATGACCCCGGAATGGGACGTGATCAGCTTATTCAAGAAGAACTCATGCATGTTTCAGTGCTCTGAACACATGCAAATCAGCAGGGATTGGAAGGAGCTGGGCACAAACATCTTCAGTGTGTGCTTCACAGTCTTCATGAGCTTCATGATATTTTACAATTTTTCCTAATTTTTCTTTGTTATATATAGACATCTTCTACCATTTCACAAAAAGTCCTGAAGAACTAAATCAGTAGAATAAATCAACCAGAGAAGCTTATCACAGTTTGTTCTCTGAACCAAATTTTTATTAGTTGTTCCAGGGACTCATAACAAATTACCAACATGTGTTCTTTAAATTGGATGTGATCTCTCATCATTCTAAAAAGCATAACTGGAGAGTTAGGGATCATGGTCAAATATCAAAATGTGGGCAGTCATGAAAAAGAGGTTTAAGGGAGACTTTTCTCCATTGACTCTTACAGGTTCTGTAGCTCTTACTTCTCTGTGGCCATATCACTCTATTGTTTCATGATCACATGTATTCTTTATGCCCATATTATTCTATTAGTCAGAATGCTTATGATTGCTTTCAGTGCCCAATTGGAAAATTAGCTTCTATCTTAAAAGTGCTAAAGCAATGACAAACGACTGAGATAGCACCCTAGTAAAATAAAGCACTTTCTATATGTACACTATATTATCACATTCCCCCATTGTCATATATTCCATTCCTCTTCTTTCACCCATCTATTCTTCCTTTTTGTCACTATTTGTCTCCATTACCACAATGATATTAAAATCTCTTCACTTCCTGTGAGAATACACATCAGTTTGTAATGCCCAGAGGGCTTCTGTGGGAGTTTAGTTATGGTAATTACAGGAAGACCCACTCTTTACCCAACATCATGCAGTGAAATGAGTCTCCAGATGTGATTCTGAATAATCTGTACAACAGTATTCTCTACACAGAATATTGACAACCCATAAAACCTGTTAATGTGTTTAAAAACCTCTCAATGTGTTTCAATTTTCAATCTTGTCTATGCTAGGTTTTGACCAAAGTATACAAAGTATATTTTTGAAAATGGAATAATTTACCTCCCTTTATTTTTTACAGTTTAAAGACTATTGTTCTTATAAATGGTCGAAAGTTGGATCTCCTTGGGAAGGGGAAATAGAGTAGATTTTGAGGGTTGACTGTAGGTAGTTGTGAATAGGAAAAGAAGGGCTCAGGTGTGAGTGAGGGAGAGAATTAGAAAAGATGACTGGAAAGGGAGCATTTCTGGATTAGGTAGAACCTTAGTGCTGTGAAACTTCCAAGAACATGCAGGGTTGACACGGGCAAAGATTCCTAATAATAGGGATATGTAACCTGAGCTGGACATCTCCTTTAATAGACAAGACATCTAGAGGACACCAACCCAGACACATAACATTTAACCTACAACTTTGTCCTGCCTACAAGATTTGCTGGAGTAAAGGTGGCAAAAATACTAATGGAATGGCCAATGAATGATTGGGCAAGCCTGAGACCAATGCTCTGAAGGGGAACCCATCCCTGACACTACCTGAAAGCCAGGAACCAGAGGCTAGAAAGCCCAGAGACCAAGATTAGAATCAAACGAAACTGGCAAAAATTAAAATAATAAAATATCAACTTAAATATGCCTCATGTTATTCTGCTATACCCATTGATTAATGCCTAGTCCAATTGTCATCAAAGAGTTTTTATCAAGCAGTTTATGGAAACAGATAAAGAGATCACAGGCAAGCGTGAAGTGTAGCTCAGGGAATGCTGAGTAAGTAGGAAAGGATGGATTATAGGAGCGAGAGGGTATCAAGGATACCACAAGAAAAGCCAGAGAATCAACTAAACAGGGCTCATTGGGGTTCAAAGATACTGAACCAAAAGTCAGAAAATCTGCCTGGTACTGACTTAGGCCCTCTGCATAGATGTTACAATTGTGTAGCTTGGTCTTCTTGTAAGATTCCCAACAGTGGGAGAAAGGGCTGTCGCTGACTCTTTTGTTAGCTTTTGGGACCCTATTCTTCATACTGGATTGCCTTATCCAGTATTAGTATTAGTGCTAGGGTAGGTGCCCAGTCTTACTAAAATGTGATATGCCATGTTTGGTTGCTATCCATTGTTGGCTTGCACTTTTCTGAATAAAAATAAAAGCAGCATGGATGGGCAAGGCATAGGGGTGGTGGGGGAAGAGCCTGGGAAGAGAGAAAGAAAGAGCTATTGTGGTCAGTATGAAATAATAATAGTAATAGTAACAATAATAAATAATTAAAATATTAAATAAAAACATTTTTTTATTTTTTGAGAATTTTATATATGTATACAATGTAGATTTATAAGAATTTAATAGTGGACCTTCATTAATTTTTGTATACTTTGCAAGCATCTGTTGATTTTCTCAGGGTCATGTATCCAACTGCCCCATGGTGGAAATGGTTGCCCCTTAACTCAACAAGAAACCTCTGCTCTTTCCCTCTTTTAAACATTTTCATTCATGTAAGACAGGCTAGTGAGTGATATGTGAAGGAAAGAAATTTTTTATACTGTGAAAATGACTACCTTTGAACAACTGTCATAGTTAAGTGCCCAGTGGTTTTTGTTTGGTTTTGAATTGTTTTGTATTTGTTTTTGCTTTTTGATTTATTTTTTGTTCGGTTGGTGGTTTGGGGTTTGTGACTGGCAAATTTTGAATATATTGGCAGTTAATGATTGAAGCATAAAACAGAATTAACAAAGTTTTTCTGGATACTCCAAGATCAGGAAAGCAGTCCAGTTTAAGGTGAGGAAAAAACCCAAATTGAATGAAAACCAACATGGACTGATATACATAAAGTGCCCAAGTCCCATAGAGCATGGCATTTCCTAGATACAAAAGCAAGTTTTTCAGAGTGTGAGCGTAGGATGCGTTGAATGCATGGTAGATACTAATAACAATTTGAAATTCTGCATTATTTTAGGAAATAGAAAAGTCCTTCATGATCTAAGAAAGAAAACTTCAAATAGAATCAGAGAACAAATGCCAGATCACAGCAGGGTGATCAGCTGTGATTATTAAGCAAGGGTGATAACAAGTGCTACAGAATTTATGTAGAGGATTGTCAGTACAAAGGTAAATGAAATAGAGACTGTGGGGTCACAGAGAAGAAAGTGCTCCTCACAACCAGAGACATATAACTGTTCATATGTACTTAAATGTACATATAAATATTAGGGGATATCTAAGAATCAGAGAAAAAAATGAGAAAGGGGGGATGGAAAGAAAATGAATACAACAGGAATGAAACCAAGTGATGAAACAAGGTCTTTGAAAGGAAATTCAATTAGAGGTGAAGGAAGAAGGGGTGGGGAGAGGACTTTAAGAAGAAAGAAATGCTCTGAAGTGCCAGAGAGATGGCTCTGAAGTTAGAATTTATGTTTGCTTTTTCAGTAAGCTGGGGTTAAGGCCCCAACACCTATGTTAAGTTGCTCATAACCTGTAAAACTCCAGGTCCATGGTATCTGACTCCCTTTAATAAATACATGGAAAATTCAAGATGTCATTTTTTTTTACCACTGAGTAGTAATCTAATGTGTAAGTATGCCAAACTTTCTTTATCCCTTCTTCAGTTGAGGAGCATCTAGGTTGTTTCCAGGTTCTGGCTATTACAAATATTGCTGCTATGAACACAGTTGAACAAATGCTTTTGTAGTATGATTAAGCACCTTTTGGGTATATTACCAAGGGATCCTGAGGTAGGTTAATTCCCAGTTTCCTGAGAAACTGCCATACTGATTTCCAAAGTGGTTGTTCAAATTTGCATTTCCACCAGCTCCAGCTAAGTCATCATTGCTATTTTTGATCTTAGCCATTCTGACAGGTATAAGATGATATCTCAGAGTTGTTTTGATTTGTATTTCCAGGAGAGCTAAGGAAGTTGAACATGTCCTTAAGTATCTTTTGATTGATACAAATTTGGCCATTTGAAATTCTTCTGTTGAGAATTCTCTGTTTAGTTCAGTACCCTATTTTTTAATTGGGTAATTTAGAATTTTAATGTCTGGAATTAGAAAACACTATTCTGAGTGTGGTAAACCAGACCCAAAAAATGAATATGTTATGTACTCACTCATAAGTGAATACTAACTAATAAACATTGAGCCTATAGTTCATGATGCTAGAGAAGCTAAGCAATAAGTTGAACCCAAAGATAAACATATAAAGACCCACCTGGAAATTGGAAACAGACAAGATTGCCTGACAAAATTGGGATCATGGAGTCAAGGTGCAGAGGAAGGGGAGAAGGGTAAGAAGAGGGGATAAAGGGAGGGCTAAGGAGAACTTGAGGGAATAGGATAGTTCAGATGTGGAAGGACAGATATGATATCAAGGAAAGAGATATCTTGATAGAGGGAGCCTTTTTGGGGTTAGCAAGAATCCTGACTCTAGAAAAATTCCAAGGAATCCACAAGGATGACACCAGCTAAGACTCTTAGCAATAGAGGAGAGGGTGACCAAACTGGCCTTGCCCAGTAGTCAGACTGATGGTTATCTTAAATATCACCATAGAACCTTCATTCAAGAACAGAAGAAATCAGAGGCAGAGAACCACACTGGAGCACTGGACTGAGCTCCCAAGGTCCAGTTGAAGAGGAGAAGGAATGAGAATATAAGGAAAGAGGTCAAGACCATAAGGGATTCATCCACTGAAACAGTACCTGAGTTAATCAGAGCTCACCAACTCTATCTGGACTGGGAAGGAAAAAGCACAGGAGCAAACCAGTCCCTCTAAATGTGGTTAACAGTTGTTTGGCTGGGACAGACTGAGGGCTACTGGCAGTGACACTGGGATTTATCTCTACTGCATGCACTAGCTTTCTAGGATCCTATTCTCTTTGAATAGATACCTTGCTCAGCCTATATGTAGAAGGGAGGGCCTTGGACCTTCCACAAAGCAAAGTGCTTTACCCTCTCTTAGGATTAGAGGAGGTGGGGTGGGAGACTGTGTGGAGAGAATGGTAGGAGGGGAGGGAGTAGGAATTTGGATTGGTACTTTTTTAAAAAAAATAATAAATTTAAAAATATATATGGAAGTGTTCACATGAGAACTTATTTTCTGGGCATATCATAGCTCATTCATGGGATAAATTCTTAAATGACCAATATGGCAATCACTTGAATTAAAATATAGAGGCTACTAGTGGTGTGGCAGGTCCTTCTAAAGATGTGTTGCTTTTATTGGTTAATGAGTAAAGAAAATGTTTGGCCTATTGATATGGCAGAACTTAGGTAGGCCAGGAAAACTGCATTTATTGCTGGGAAAAGGAAGGTGGAGAGAGAGAAGCCATGGAGCTGCCGCCAGAGTCAGGCATGCCTAAACTTTCTGGCAAGCCACTGCCACATGGCAATACATGGATCAGTAGAAATAGATTGCATTAATCTATAACAGTTAGCCAATAAGAAGCTAGAGCTAATGGGCCACACAGTGATTTATATAATATGTTTTCTGTGTAATTATTTCAGTTCTAAGCTAGCTGGGCAGATGGGAACAAAAAAGTAGCCCTCCTTGAAACAAATTGGCGCCACATGGTGGACTAAATCCATGTAATAGCTGAGAAGTCTTGAAACGGAATTCTAAAGACAAAAATACAGAGTTTAACACAGCTTCCTGCTATTTGCTGGTTGCGTGCAGCAGTTCCTTTATAAGAGAGGTTTTCCTGATTCAGTTGCAACAAAATAAAAAAGCCACACCATTTTGAAATGCTGGCTTTCTGGGCCATGCTGCCAGCATGAATGCTAACTCTTTCTCTGGAGGTCTGGCTAGGGAGCATTTGACTGGGGTTTGTGAGCAGACTGCTTAATGGTGGCATGGACTGGCTGTGTGCCTGAGAATGTTCACAGCTCAGACACGCTAGCATATCCACCATGCTGGACTAAGCAGAGCTAGCAGGCAATACCATATGTACCATAATAATGGCACAGCTTAAGTTTTAAGAAGTGCTTTGTATTTTTAAAAGTGCTCCTGGACAGTAAATAATTGTAGATATGCAATAAAGACAGATTCAGATGAGTCATAGTATTGGATAAATGTACATAGGCTTGAAAGAGAGAAGAAAAAGAGTATAGAGAGTCATAAAATAAAGTTAATGCTTTTAAAAAAACAAAGTCCATAAAGTCACAGAGTACATACAGTCATAGACTAAAAGGATTAAAGAAAAATAAACCACATAAATATGGAAAATGCATAGAGAGTCTGAATTATGCATATTATTGTGCTATCTTTGAATTTTTTGACTGTGTAGGACCTAAGTAGGTTGCATGGGCTGCTAAGCTAAACCAGCATGTATGTTATAAAGGTATCATGACTTCCAAATTTTGGTCTAAGGATATGTTGCTTTGGAAAAGAAGTTCTTCTCTTGTTTCCACAGAGGCTGAGAACCTATAGATGTTCCAAGACTGGTGTGGTTTGATTGACCAAGTCCTCCCTAAAGGTTGCCATGAACACCCCAAAATACCTTCAAAATTACTTTGCCCAATAAATAGCAGGAAACAGTTTGGAGAGAAATAACTAAACCCATATTTCCTAATGTTGTCTATAAATGTTTATTTATATTGAAAGGGGGATGTGGTATAGAGATACTTTGCATTGGTATGGATCTTGCTCTATTGATAAAAATTTGAGGTTAATCTTGTTATTTGTATATTTCTGCCCTTGATTAAGGTATTGTGTTTTTGTAGTTCATTTTAAAATGTATTGTATAATTAAGAAATATAGATTAATAGATAGTCATCTATAGTAGTCAAGCTTGTAGTCATTTTAGTTAGATTTTCTAGATGTATAGAGATATATTTCAGTTAGATATGTATTCTTCAAATCTTTCAGAGACCTTCAGAATATGACATTTAAAATGTTTAAGAACTTAAGCTTTTTCATGACACTGAGACATGTCTGCTCCAGGCAATACCAGTTACTTCAAGAGGAGAGTGAGCATTGATGAGGCTCCTTATGGAGTTTGCTAGCTATTTGTGCAAGAAACTGCTCATGCCTTGAATTCTTAACTGGACATGCAGGACCTGCAGAGAAATGACTGCTGAACTTGCCTAAAGGTGAGATAATCCTTTGGGGTTCCTGCTTCATAAAAGACTCTACTAGACATTCTGCAAGATACAAAAGAAAGAGACTTGGAAACTTCCAATATAGCTCGAATTGTCTTTGAAATTTTCTGCTTCATGAAAAAGTCGTCTGGATACTATGGACCTGTAGGCTGATGATGGATACTCCAATGAAATATATGAATGTTGTGTGACTGTCCAGGCAGTGAAATGTCTCTGTCAATTCTAGAGGTTTGGAAGTTGCTTACAATGTGCTTCCTGTTTACTTAGGTAATATTATATCCTTCTGGATTCTTTGATGGGGTTGAAGAATTTATAGTTATAGCTATAGTTTTCCTTCCATATAATAAAGATAAAGTAGATATAAATATTATAACTGTAATTCTTGCATGACAACTGTTTTGTTATATGTAATTTTCCTATGTTACAGTTAAAAAATTCCTTTTTGTTTAAACAGAAAAGGGGAAATGGAGTGAGAGCTTCTTCCATCTATGTGGTTTTTCTTATTTGATAATGAATAAAGAAACCCCCTTGTCCTGTTGATAGGGCAGAACTTATGTTGGTGGAGAAAGCTGAACTGAATGTTGGGAGAGGAAAGGCAGATAGAGAGAAGCCATGGAACCATCAACAGAATCAGACATGCCGAAACTTTGCCAGTAAGCCACTGCCATGTGGCAATACACAGATCAATAGACATGGGTTAAATTGATGTAAAAGTTACCTAATAAGAAGCTAGCTAATGGACCAACCAGTGACTTATATAATATGGTTCATGTATGATTATTTCAGGTCTAAGCTAGCCGGGCACCTGGAAGCAAACTCACGTCCCTCTTTCCAACACACTAGATAGAACAGGTCAATCTAATAAAAATGTCTTGTTAAAATGTAGACCATTGTTAGTGCATGCAAATTATAGACTACTGTTTCTCATTTCTAAGAAGCCTTCTCAGAAGTAGGTGAGTGATATTTTGACAAATTTGAGCCCCCAAATTTTTATTTATTGATGGAAATGAGAATTAGTTCTGTATTTAATCAGTTTCATTAGTCTCTTTGCTTACATTCCAAAAATATTTCATGAGAATTTTTATTTTCTGATTACTATATGACTTAGATAATAATATTTTTCTTTCTTCTTTGTTTTTACTATGATCCTAGAATTAGTGATAATGCTTCAAAGAACACTTACACACATTTTGTATCCATCTCTTGTCACTCATTTTCTGAAAAGTCAAGAATATTAACCAAACTATGTTTTTGGTTGATACCCAGTAATAAGCTTCTGAGCAAGTGTGAGAATAAAAGAGACAAACCAGAAATTCTTTGTGGTGAGCTCTATATTCTGATATATATTCTAATATTCTCAGCTGCTGAGAATATTATTTACTATCTACTTTAATTACTATAATCCAATTAATGGCTATTTTTCATAATCTATCTCCATATATTAAAGCAGTTCTGTCTTTGAATATCTACAGTTACTTCAATTTTCCTTTATGCATTCTAACTGTGCATGACATCTAGATGCATCAGAGGTATACACTTCTGTTCTTATGCAATCATGGGAGACACTGTCATGCCTCTAGAATTGTACTGATAAAATGGAGAGTGGGTTATATAACTATCTCCCTTGACCATTCATAAAGCCTCCATGTGGTCAACAGAGAATGTTTGAATCTGACATTATGTCAGCAGATATAAGAACAAAGAGGAGAATATTGGGCAGTTTAGATTCTTACTTCTGCTTTTCTGAGTGGTTTTTGTCATGACTTATATCACTGTGGTACAAGTTATAATGTTGCTGACAGTAGTAAGTTGCAACATCTTCAGGTTCCAGGTTGTTGATGGTAAAGGAATAATCTGTCCCAGATCCACTGCCACTGAACCTTGAGGGAACTCCTGAGTGCAAATTGGATGTATAATAGACCAAGAGCTTAGGAACTTCCCCTGGCTTCTGTTGGTACAAAGCCATATACTTCTTAATATCCTGACTTGCTCTACAAGTGATGGTGACTCTGTCTCCTAAAGTCGCAGACAAGGATGATGGAGACTGGGTAACTTGAATGTCACACCTGGCACCTAAATTGAGAAAATTAAAAGCAGACACTTATGTAACTATTAATACTATGGCAGTATTACCCTCAAAGACAAGCAATAATAATCACAAAGTTTTGAGACATTTCCCAAGGCCAATCTTCCTTACTTGTGAGCCAGAGCATCATCAGCCCTAGGAACTGAGCAGAGAACATCATGTCCATATAGTTTAACATGTGTAAGATGGGTACCTTTGAAGGGTGTGACCAGCTCTTTAAATTATACTAAAAGCCATGGGCTGTTCTCTGGGCATATGCAAATCATCAGGAACTGGGCAGAGATGAGTACTGGTGCAGAAGTAGTTTCTCTGTGAAATCACATTGTCTCTAAGAGTCCTCATTCCTGCCACAGCACAAACGATTATTCCTTTTTACTGAAAAACTGTGTCTTTCTATAGTCCATGAGTATGCAATGTGTTTCCTGGCCCTCATCTAAGAAACTGCATCAAGTTTTCAAGCTCCTACCTTTTGGCACTCTTTAGTATTACTGACATCACAGAGGATTCCTTTTTAATACAATTCTTCACATTCTTAGTGTGAAGATGAAGTGTAAAGCAGTCATGAACCACATTCTTTATAAGGGAGGGAAGAATCTCAGATGCTTAAGTGTTATTCTTTTAGTAACACTTCTGCTATTCAGGATTATTTTCGACATTCCATTTACCATTGATACCTAAGTCAGGTATATTTGTCCTTCCCATCTGGAGCATGAGAACTTTCCCCATAGCTGTGATTTTACTCAAACATATCCATAAATAGTGATCTCTGCATGCTTCATGGCAGTTGTTTCTTCTAACTCTCTCTTTATTCAAGCCATTATTTTTAAACATTGAGAGGTTCCCTTTGTCAAGTGGTCATTCACTCCATTGGAGCTCTAATGTAGTCAATAAAATTGGATATCTCAAAGCAAAAACTCTAATTCTGTTGCTGAGAGAACACAACTTTGAACGGATGCTTAGGAAAAAGGCATCGATCTTAATGTAAAGATTTGTCAGTTGTATTTTACCTAAAATGTAGATTTTCAAAAAGACTGCAAAACTTTTATTGAATGGTATTTCAAAAATGAGCAATATAGGTTACTCATACTCATATTTAATGCAAGATAGGTAAACATTCTTTACTTGTGTTTATTTTAAAGTTAGAATACAGTGATTTTAAGTTCATATGTCTGATTTAGTTCTCTCCCCAGTTCATGAAATCACCAACTTTCATGCATTGCTCAAAATAAAAACATAGAACAGAGAAGAGTGTCTGGGGTTCTTTGGAAGATATAGCAAGTATTGTTGCTATGAAAGTGATGATTATTTTCTGCTATGGGTGTATAGGTAGTAGAAAACATGTGACAGCAAAGTAGAAGGAGGGATGCTGAATGTAGAAAGATACAATTATGAACACGGACAAGAATATAATATGGGTTTTGATCAGGTAAGATGGACATAAACTAAACTAAAAACATGCTGCTTTATGTGTTACTTAAATATTTTAATAATGAAAGACATTGGAACATGCTTTGACTACATACTTCTAAGACCTTGCATATTTTACTAGAGACATTTTTTCATTATTTGACAAAGATAAATGCTAATATGCAGATTATATATCAATTTATTTATTTACTTAAGTATAAAATGTAGAAGTGATAAAGTCATTCAGAAATTAGAGGAAATTATTTACTTAAAATTAAAAATACTGTATTTATATTATATTATACTAATTCAATATTAAAGAAAAATAGATCTCATCTTACTTATCATATTGTTTGACCAATAAGATATTAATTATTAAACTAAATTAGTTAGCAAATAGAAGCATAGATAAATAGATGCAAAAATTAAAGAGAAATTAGGATATGTTTATACACAAGATAGAATGTTCTATATTTTTTTGGTTAACCCCTATTATACAGAGCTAAAAAGAGAATATGTGTCTGAAATATAATGGCATGATTACTAAAACACACACAATGAAATAACAATGTAAAGGTCAATTCTGGAGTAAGCATGATAGAAGGCAAAAAAAAATGCTTTATGAATTTAAACTTTTTCCATTTTCTTCTTTGACTTAAAAATAAAAATAAATGGTGATTAATTGTCAACCTCCATTAATGGGCATAGAAATGTAATTTGCTTTGGAATAAATAAGGTGGGGGAAATGCAATTTTGCAGTAGCAATATGTTTTGGTACTACTAAATCTATGTTTGTATTATTTAAAATCAAATTATAATAGGTTAAAACAATGCTTGGAATATTCAAGCCCGAAAGGAAAAGATGATAAAATAAAAATATTTAAGAAGGAAAATAAAAAGCAAAAAATAAGTGAATAAAATCTGGAAGACGTTTAGCATAAAATAAGCAGAAGAGTTGAGAGGCAAACTTGATGCAACACACAGAGAAGAGAGCTACTGTTCTCTTCAGAACATAGGACAAGCAGAAGTAGATTCTACCGTGTTATCACCTACAAAACAGTGGAAATGCTTTAGACGTTACAAACTTTTTTTACATATAGTTTTTTTTTAAAATGCAATATTTTTCAAATCATCATAATATTAGTCATCTCTGATTGATTTATTTTTTATCTCAAGGCAGAATGTGTTGAAATACACAGATAGAAAAGGACATGTCAGAAAAGTTTCACACACACAAAAAAAGTGTCTATGTCAATATCAGGCATATTCAGTACAGCACAAAAAAACTTCAAGACACCGAGAATGCTATTTTGTTCATGTGTGTATGTGAAAATGGTCAATTTATTTATTTATTGACTTTGATTTTTAAATTTTGTTGTTACATTCCTTAATTCATTGAGATGACACATTCCATGGCCACAGGTTAGCAGATAATTTGTTTGAGAGTCAATTCTTTCCTTCTACCATGTAGGTCATGTGGAAGGAATTCAGTTCATCAGGCTTGATGGCAATTGAACCATCTTGCATCCCAGGAATGAAAGATTTTTCAAATAATTTTATAAAGAAAATGCAACACTCATAAATAGCAGGGTCTTGATCGAGCTCTAACATATTTTGAGCTGAAACTGAAATATTTACCGAAAAAAAGAGTTCCATAAAAATTGTTTGAAAATTCAGTGGATACTTTCAAAAAATGTGTAAAACAGGTCATTCAACATTTTCAGTGTGGAAGAGAGATGGCTCTGTCGTTGTGAATGATGACTGCTCTCTTGAAGGATGGGAATTTGAATCCTAGCATCTATCTCAATTTGTTCTTAACTGGCTCTAACTCCAAGAGATTTGTTGCCTTTTCTGCTCTCCTTAGACTCTCTGCTCATGGACAAACCCACACAGACAAATGAAAATACACACAATTTAAAAATTATAATTATGATCAAGGATCTTGAGATGTACTTCAGAGAATAAAATATACTGCTCTTGTGGAGGACCTGAATTCAGTTCCAGTACTGACACCCAGTGGTTGAAAACTATTTGTTACTCCAGCCCATGTCCTCCTCAGGCACATGAGCTCATGTAAGCTCACCATAAACAGATACATACATACATATAAATTAAAAATACTAAAACTAAAAAAAATTAAATTTAAAATGATATTAAGGGAAGAGATGACTTAAACAATTGAACAAATTGGTTTAAAAAGACATCTGAACATTCATTTAAAAGGAAAGATATTTAATTCAAAGATGTTTGAAACACTTGTCTTAATACCCTAGTTCACAAAACAATTTACAATAAGCCAGGAATAATAGAATATGCTTTTATTCCAAGGTATATGAGAATTTGATGCAGGAAGGCCTCTTTTACAATGAATGTAATATCATAACCAGCCACATGGAAATTGTTCTTTATAAAGAAAACACAACACAAAATTTTAAATCATGCAAGTATTCTTAATATGCTGAAATAAAAATTTAATTTAGCAACAAGAATGTGTATTTAAAACTATAATCAGCCTACCTACCACTATAAACAATTTAAATAGATAATGCAATCATTATTAAATTTATGGTGTTTCTCCATAAATTTCATTTGTATATTGACAGTTCTGACTTGAATCACTAAGAAAACATGGATAACAGAGAAAAAGTAGAGCTGAATTTTGAGGCTGTACAGGGCCAGTTTTCTACGTCAAATATTTGATGTTAGCTGAGTACAATCTAAAAATTCTAGAGTACTTGTTCAAGCTAACAATAATCTCCTAATAATCATGTTGTTTTGATATTGTTGATGCTCATTTCTAGAGTTTTTCACTCTATCATGGACACATAAATCATAGACATAAAATTCTATTTCTATTTTTTATTTAAATCTTGTTATATTTCTCAAAATTGTCAATGTGTTCAGCTTTTGCTTTTGCCTCAGTGGAAGGCATAATTCCAGTACATGACGGAGTGCTGAGATGTAAATTTTAAGCAAACCACGAAAGTCATAAAAAATTGTCTGGTTTTGTAAAGATATATTCAAGTATGAAATTATATCCTTCATTTTGGATTTGTGACTCTTCTCATTATTGAGCTTAGATAATGTCCAAATGCTATACCATTGGTACTGTGCTTCTCTGCAGGACTGTGTTGTTGAACTTTGTCAACATGGCCTGACCTTACTGATGAAAATAATAAACCAAAGCATCTTTCATTCACTTCATGATGCCCTCACAAGATTGTACTTGTTGATCTTTCTTATTAGAGGGGATCATGAGTCAGGAAAGATAGCACAGTGGATGAAGTCCTAATAGTACAAGTATGAAAGTCTGAGTTCAGATCTCCAAAACCATTGTAAAGGTAGCAAAAAAGAGAATGCATATGTAATTTTAGCTCTCTCTCCTATGATGATATGTGAGACAAAGACAAGAAAAACCTAAGTAACTTGGTAGCAAACAAGTCTGGCAAAGGATACTAGAGGAGCATGATATACTACCTCAAAGAAGGTGGAATGTAAGGACTTGAATATCCAAACCTGTGCCATGGAATGCCCATACTCTCTTATTTATATATAAACAAACACATGCAAATACACATACACAGAAAGAAAGAGACAGAAGCAGAGAGAGAGAGAGAGAGAGACAGAGAGAGAGGTAGACATTTAAGAACAGTGATCAGCAACTTTCACCAAAGATCCCAGGCACTTCCTCAATCAGGACCCAAACAGCAATCAATAATCCTACCACAACTCCACATGGCTACTACAATTTATAGAAAGTTAAGGGTTTCTCTGAAGGGGACTCCAGTAAAGAAGCTACTGGGACACACTATCCAAGCTGGAGTGGGAAATCATCAGTTTTGCAACATTCTTTGACTAACCCATAGACCAAAACTTAATAAACTAACTTGTTTGCTAACCTGAATTTGGATAAAATCTTTTCTTTGGTGGATTGGTGTGCTATTTGGTATTAATAGGAATGTGTATGGAATTCTTCATGGAAAGTCCCTATAAGAACTGCAAAGCACTACAGCCTAAATGTCAGGAGTGAGCAGCCTGAACATCAGGCTTATACTGTGACTATTGGTGAGCTTCATGGAATCAAGGCCTCAGCAGTATTACCCAATTGTGAGGACTCTCACCTTGGCTTATGGATGAATGTTATCAAGTGTTTGGGTGCTCTTCCCTTGAAGTTTATTATTCAGACTCTTTCCTGTTTTATTTTTATTATTTAAAAATTACTAGACAATATAAAAGACATTTATGAGCAAGTATATACTGACAGTCATATGTAGGAGTCTCAGTTCAGGAAATGCCCAAATGAGGTTGCTCTGTAGAAATGTGCGAATGTGTCTGAGGAGTTGTATTGGATGGGATTGGTATGGGATGTCCCACATATCTGGGCAGTGCCATCCTGGGGCAGGTAGTCCTGTACTATATAAGAGACTTAGTTGAATCTTAATCTGTAAGCAAACAATCAGGTAGCATACTCCATGGTTTTTGTGCTTCCTTTAATGTGAAGCAGTACCTATCCTTACTCCCTTTATTATGACCCTGGGAAGCCTCAATATTTGGTCTGGAAAACTTTATATTCTAGAGTAGCATCAGAAAATCTCATGTTTAAGAATTAGCCTTCATGATGACAGAAGCATCCATTTCTGCTCCTATTCTTACTCTAATTTCCTTTGTTCATACATGGATTCCAACTTAGCATCACCAATGATGCCTATAATCTGATACCTCGAATACAAAAACTTCTCTTGAGAAACTGTGAAGTATTGTCAAGTTTGTATCATTGTGTGGAGGAAGTGGATACTTAGATTCACAACACCCTTCCTGGTTACTTCATCAAAATTTTCAAAACTTTTTGAGGTGATAATGACAAATTTAAAATAATTAAAATAATTCCCTGCTTGTCATATTTCTGACCTACAGGAATATAAGATGATATAACCTCATTGTAGTCAGGGTATATCTGGTATCATGAACAGAATGTGTTCTCAGGAATTGACAAAATTCTGCAACTGTGTTTTCACACTATCTAGGCAACATTTCTTTACTTCCTGAAAGCAAAAGTTAGAGTCTTTGTGTGTGTGTGATATGTGTGGTTGCATATGCACAGTTCTTCCATAATGCAGTGTTACTTATTGAGAAACATTTGTTGCATTTGTTTGATGGGGTGATTACTTCTCATTCTGTGTAGCTTAACTTTTCTTGTTTGCAGCTTGGATGATTCCATAAACCTGTGTTCAGAAAGAGGAGCAAGCAACATATGTCTATTCTGTCAAGGTCACCATACACAAAACCACAATTACTGAAAATGTAAGAACAACAGACATAAGCTCATAGACTCCTGACCCACATAGCAACCAGCAATATTCTCTACTTTCTGGTCATTTGTGCATGAGTGGCTCCCAATAACAAGTGTTCAACTTCTAAGGAACATTTGTGTTAAGGAACAAATTCTGTTTCACTAAACTGTAAGCTTTTCTCATAGATCTAAATTATTGAGCTATCATATTATTTTTGGTTACTGATATTGATCACAGAGTAGATTTATCACATTGTTTGCTAGATTGTGCTGTGTGAAAATGGTCTTGTTCCCTGTAAAGATTTGTCAGTTGTATTGGTTTAATAAGATGCTCATTGGCTCTGGCTATTACAAACAATGCTGCTATGAACATAGTTGCACAAATTCTTTTGTAGTATGATTGAACTTCTCTTGGGTATATTCCCAAGAGTCGTATTGCTGGATCCTGAGGTAGGTTGATTCCCAATTTCCTGAGAAACCGCCACACTGATTTCCAAAGAGGTTGCACAAGTTTGCATTCCCACCAGCAATGGATGAGAGTTTCCCTTACTCCACATCCTCTCCAGCATAGGGAATCGTTGGTGTTTTTGATTTTGGCCATTCTGACAGGTGTAAGATGGTATCTCAAAGTTGTTTTGATCTGCATTTCCCTGATTGCTAAGGAAGTTGAACATGACCTTAAGTATCTTTTGGCCATTC
>PVIU01026554.1:0-21770 GCA_004026605.1 Ondatra zibethicus | reverse complement strand
AGAGAGAGAGAGAGAGAGAGAGAGAGAGAGAGACTGTCTGGATTGACATGGAGTCAGCTCTTGTTTTCAAACAGTGTGCTATGTCTAGTCAGAGATGAGCACAGCTCACCAGGAGGATCAGATTAAAAACTCCTGAGGTAGTTACATAAAAGGGTTTGCAGTATAAAACCCAACAATATTCTTCTCCTTTAGACCTAGGAAGTCAGCGGTCAGTTGAGAGCTGTGTCAGAAGACGGTCTTGACTCTGACTATAAACATCTGCCATTCCAATTTAGACTTCTCCACAAGAGCTGCACGATCATCCTGTTTCAGCTTCCAGCTCTGTTCCTCTGTTGCAAGCTTTGACTCCACAACTCTGGGATAATAAAACAGAAGAGCATAGCTTGAAAATAGTGCGCATCTGCTGTGGATTGTTATTTTGGTTTAACGAGGACTTGCTGGTTCCTGAATTCCTATAATCATTTGATGAATGTGCTGGCAACTCGCTCTGCAGGCTTTGAACATGTGGTACTTATGGGGGTGGGGGGGGGCTAAGTCACCCTTTCCTCTGGGAAAACAGTCTTCTAGTAGAACTTTGTAAGGGCAAATGTGTGTATCCATCACCAATTATATAGAGAAACAACAATACTGCAATAGCCATTGGCTTTGCGGAGGCAGAGGAGATTGGCCCCACCACATACTGAGCACGCCTGCGTGTGGAAACCATGGCAGGAGTTACAAAGACAGATAAAACAGCTTGATTCTCACATCGTTTCTCAAAAGGATTCCAGAGACATAACCACTCACAAGGAAGTACAAACCATGGCAAACTGCGATGAGGGCTATCCTAGGCGTAATTATTCCTTCCATTCATTTATCCTGGCTTAATTTGCAAAGAACTTTCCTTATGCATTACCTCATTTGGTCTTCACAATAGTCTTGGGAGATAGACACTATTATCTTCATTTTAAAGTTACAGATAGTTCTAAACTCCTAACCCCACAGCCGAAGATCATGGGAGGTCGAAAACAACTTAAATAGATACCACAAAGCTCCATGGAGGATGTGTGGTAACCCTACTAGGAGCTACATCTACATGCCAGGGGACTAGAGTTTTGTTTTGGTTTATTTATATTTTCATTGATATATCAATTGGCTTCGGAGAGGTCAGCTCTAAGTTGTGGGAGATCAAATTGCTCTAAAGAAATTGATGTTTTCAGAGGTGTTGAACATGGAGCGGACCCCTGAAAGCATGTTGAAAAGAGTGGGCAGGAATGTCTCGCAAACCTGGCGAGTGTTCTCAGGTGGGTGTGTGGTACGTGCAGCTGCCAGGCAATGCTTAAGGGGCTGGGAAAGCCTTGAGGGGCTTAAGGAAAATCAAGTGAGTTCTCTGTGTGTGGTGCTGAGCTATGCTGACTCATCCCATTCTGAAACAAACCAGGCCCCATGGAAGAAGGAAGACAGACTGCAGAGGCAGACGCTGCTTTAAGAGCCAAGGCAGGCAGAAGTGCAACAATTGGATGTTGATTGAAGCTAATGTGTTCCTGGCAAGGGACTGGCACACATAAAAACATGTCACTCAACCCTGACACTGGGCTTTGAGCAGAGAAAATGTATCATAAATGCATTTACAGGTAGTCAGAGCTCTTGAAGGTGTTAAATAGCCTGCTGTTTTTCAGCCTGTGGCAGAAGCAGAATTGCAAATGAAGTCCATCTGATCTCTCAATCTATGGCAACTTTGTATTAAAGGAGTAAACATTTTAATATAGAGACTCATAACTGGCCAGAGTACTATCAGTAATTGACAGTGGCATGCTCAGCTGTAAATGAGGCATCTATTATCTTCCCACCAAAGGCTCAGTCCTAGTGTTATGATTCTGTTGGACTTTTACATAGACTATCACATTATCAGCAAAGAAGAAGTTTACTTCCTCCTGAAACCTGAACGCCTGTTTGGTTGGTTTTGTTTAGTTGCTTAGTTTTTGTTTGCTTGCTCCTTCCTTCCTTCCTTCCTTCCTTCCTTCCTTCCTTCCTTCCTTCCTTCCTTCCTTCCTTTCTGGCATTGGCTGGGATTTCCAGTACAATGCAGAGTTAACAATCTGGGTACAGCACCTGTTCCTCATTACTTTTCCTAGTGTTACACTCAGTGTTCTTATACCCACTGTAGAATTTTTGTAGATGTTGTTTACCAGACTTTTCTCTTACTGTAGGGTTGAGTTTAATAAGGAAAGGACATTGAATTTTTGTCCATTTTTTCCAGCATAGCAAATCGTATCAGTTGATTAATTAAATGTTAAGCCAGTGTTATATTTCATGATAAACAACATTTATTCATGATATGTTTTCTTTTCATACAAAAATGTCATTTTCCCCAAGATTTATTGAAAAGTTTAGCTAAACTTATGAGGCTGGAGCAATAACTCCAGGCTTAATAGCACTTGTGGCTCTTATGGAGGACCTGAGTTCAGTTCCCAGTTCCACATAAAGTGGTTCACAACTGCCTGTAAGTCCAGCTCCAGGATATACAACACACTCCTCTCTCTCTCTCTCTCTCTCTCTCTCTCTCTCTCTCTCTCTCTCTCTCTCTCTCACACACACACACACACACACACACACACACACACACTGAAAAAGTAAATCTTTTTGAAAAGGTGCAGTTATGCAGTATCTATCTATGCTGTTCTTATGACTATTTTTCTCTTGGTTTGCACCCAGAATCATGCTGGCCTCATCAATGACTTGGGAAGTATTTCTTTCTCTTTAATTTTTTTGAAAGAATCTGAATAGCGTTGGTACTATCTATACATGGACCAGTAAAGATGTGTAGCTTAAAAGTATTCTTTACAAAAGACTCATAGCCATAGATTTAATTTTCATAATGGATATATAATAATTAAGTTTACATATTATTTCTTGAGTGAGCTCTGGTGGCCTGCACATTTTCTAGAATTGACTCTACTTCATCTAATTTGTCAAACTTGTTGGCTTACAGTTGTCAACAAATTTTCCTTGTTTACTGTTTTAATGTCTATCAACTCTGGTTACACAACTCCTTTCATTCCTAATAAAGGTAATTGGTTTTTTTCCCTCCTAATCAGTCTTAGGTAATTTTATTATCTTCTTCAAGAAATGCATTTTTTTCATTTACTGTTGTTCTCCACTGTTTTTCCATTATTTCAGTGAGTTGCTGTTCTCAACTCATCCCTTTTCTTCTCTTTACTTTTCATTTAACATCTTATTTTTTCCTAGTTCCCTAAATTAAAACCTGAGGCTGCTAACTTGAAATACCTTTTCCTTATCTTCTGTTGTTTTTATTTACTTTATGTACCATCAGAATGCAGGTGATATATTATTTAAGTACTTTCCAATTTGTTCAGAATGGTTTTAATTAGAAGATGATAATTCGGGCAATATTTCATGTAGGTGGAACATTGTATGAATGTTAATCAGATCAGATCAATCATTGATTGTGTTCAACTCTTCCACATCCCTACTGCTTTCCCACACACTTGCTCTATCAGTTGTTGAAAACCTTTGCTGTGTGTTGTAAGAGGCCACTTGTTTGTTCCCGGCTGCTCAGCCCCGAAATAATCACACAGAAACCATATTATTTGCAATACTGTTTGGCCAATAGTTTAAGCGTATTTCTAGCTAACTCATATCTTAAATTAACTCAACCTCATTAATCTGTGTATCACTATGAGTCTGTGACTTACCGAGTAAAGTTCTGGCATCTGTCTCTGGTTGGGTTACATGACTTCTCCAGACTCTGCCTGCTTTCTCCCACCATTCAGTTTAGTTTTCCCCTCCTAGTTCTACTCCGCCCTATCAGGTCAAGGTAGTTTCTTTATTCATTAACCAATAAAAGCAACAAAAAGGACTTTGTACATCATTTCCTCTTTTCTGTTTAAATAAAAAGGAAGGCTTAACTTTCACATAGTAAAATTACATATAACAAAACAGGTATCAAGCAAGAATTACAGTTACAATATTTATATCTTTGTTATCTTTTATCATAACTAAGGAAAACTATAACTTAACTATCTATTCTTCAACTCCATCAAAGACCCCAGAAGGATATAATACTACCTAAGTAAACAGGAAGTGCATTGTAAGCAACTTCCAAAACTCTAGAATTGACAGAGACATCTCACTGCCTGGACAATCACCCAAAGTTCTTCTGTAATGTTGCAGGCATCCATCTTCAGCCTACTAGCCCATAGTATCCAGCAGACTTTTCCATGAAGCAGGAAATTTCAAAGACAGTTTTGACTATATTGGCAGTTTGTCAGTCACTTTTTTCTGTGTCCTGCAGAATGTCTGGCAGACTCTTTCATGAAGCAGGAACCCCAAATGATCGTCTTGCCTTTAGACAAGTTCAGCAGTCATTTCTTTGTGGGTCCTGCATGTCCAGTTCATACAGCATAACATCAAACAGTCCAGGCAAGAGCAGTTTCTTGCCTTCATGGCTAACAAACTCCATAAGGAACCTCTTTGATGCCCATCTTCCTCTTGAAGTAATTGATGCTGCCAGGAGCAGATGTGTCTCATTGTCATGAAAAGTTCTAAGTTAATAAAACATTTTAAGTGCCATATTCTGAAGGTCTTTGAAAGATTTGAAGAATACCTATCTAACTGAAATATATCTCTATATATCTAGAAAATCTAACTAACATGACTACAAGCTTGACTGTTAACCTATATTTCTTAATTATACATTACATTTTTAAATGAGCTACACAATCATAATATCTTAATCAAGAGCATATATATATATACATATATATAAAACAAAGTTGACCTTAATTTTGTATCAATAAATCAAGATCCACACCAGTGCAAAGTATCCATCTCTATAGCATATCCCCTTTAAATGTAAACAAGCATCTATAAAAAATACTTGAGAATTTGGGTGTACTTCTCTCCAAACTGCTTCCTGCTTTTTGTTGGGCAAAATATTTTTGGGGGTGCTCATGGCAACCTTTCAGGGGATCTTGGTGCACCAAATCACATTAGTCTGGAATTAATCCACAGGTTCTCATCCTCTGTGGAAACAAAAGAAGAACCTCTTTTCCAAAGCAACATATCCTTAGACCCACATTCTGAAGTCAAGATACCTTTATGCTGGTTTATCTTAGCAGCCCATACAATGAAATGTCTCTCTGTACTTAGCTCTTTCACAGTCAAAAAGTTCAAAGAAAATGCAATAATATACATAATCCAGATTCTCTGTGCCTATTCTATCTTTACATGGCTTATTCTTCTTACTCTATTACTGTTTTTACAAGTTTAATATTTATTTTATTATCTTACTCCTTTAACCTATTACTATCTGTATTCTTTTATATTACATTTAGTATCTCTTTACTCTTTTTCTTCTCTCTCTCAAGCCTACATACATTTTTAAAACACACTGTGTCTCGTTTAGAGGTCTTTCATGTCTGAATCTGTCCTATTGTGTATCTGTAAGTATTTTCTGGCCAGAAGTGCCTTTTTGTTTCAATTGCTAAGCAGGCGTGGCAAGGGCCAACACAGTACTGCCTGCTTGCTCCGCCCTGTCCTGTCTGACACAGCAAAGGCATGTTCGCTGCCTCTGAGAGTCATGCACATTGCCCCATTTTTAGGCACACAGTGGGTCTATGTTGCCATTAAGCAAGTTGTAGCACTCTGCTCACAGACCCCATTTGAATACTCTGTAGCCGGACCTCCTGAGAGTGTCAATGCCATCTGTGCTTGTGAACTGGGAAAGTGCTATTTTGAAACTGAGCTTTTTTTTTCTACCACTGAATCAGGAGATGTTTCTTAAAGGAGCTGCAGCATGCGGCCAGCAAGCAGAGTCCATCCAGAAAAAAAACCAAAATGCGGCTAAACTTTGTTTTTTAGTGTCTAGAATTCATTTCCAAGCCCCCTCAGGTTTTATGTGGATTTAGCTAGCACACGTTGGGGCACCAGTGTATTGTAAGAGGAGCTGCTTGTTTGTTCCCAGCTGCTCAGCCCCGAAATAATCACACAGAAACCATATTATTTGCAATACTGTTAGCCAATAGCTTAAGCATATTTCTGGCTAAATCCATATCTTAAGTTAACCCATCCCCATTAATCTGTGTATCGCCACAAGGCTGTAGCTTACCGAGTAAAGTTCTGGCATCTGTCTCAGGTGGGGCTCCATGGCTTCTCCTGACTTCGCCTTCTTTCTCCCACCATTCAGTTTTGTTTTCCCCACCTAGCTCTACTCTGCCCTATCAGGCCAAGGCAGTTTCTTTATTCATTAACCAATAAAAGCAACACATAGACAGAAGGGCTTCCTACATCAACTGTGCTTGTCTATTTGTCTATATTTATTTATGACTCTTATCAGCTTTGAAGCTCTTTGTGCATTATGAACCTTTGTTTTTCATTATATTAATGTTTATTATGTGTATAGAGTCCTGATTTTATTAAGTGGAACTTTTCATTTCTAGTAATTTTTGTTATGAAATCTAATATTAATATAGCCATTCAAGTTTCCATTTAAGCAAAGTTCATCGATTGTACATTTTTACAATCTTTTACTTTCAAACCATTCATGTCTATTTAAAGTTCTTTTCTTACAAGAAGTATATCTTCATATATTGTTCTTTAATCCAACCTGAAAATCATTGCTTCTTTATCAGGGTGTCATTTGCTTTTACATTTAATGTGATTTTGGATGTTGTTGGTTGCAATGTCATGTCTCATTCATTACTTTTCCTCTTTCCTTCCTTTTCCTGCCTTTCTTCAGTTATAATAATAACTTATTATTCTACTTTATCCTTCTTTACTGGCTTAATAACTAAACAGCATACTATTTCTTCCTTGGTTGCTTTAAGATTCATATATTTAAGCCATTAAGGGGGTGTATGTTCAGGTATCATAACTTCACATAGACATAAATGATTAATCACATTAGTAATCTCTTCACCTTTTCCTTTCTGATCTTTGTGCTGTTCTAGTTTTCATCTGCAGACGTGTTCTGCTCCCCCATCACACACACTGTTTCCTAAGGAAAGCCTGCTGTCTAGCCCCGCTTTCCTTGCCTGGCCACTTCTACATTCTCCTGTATGTCACTGGTTTCAGGAAATTTGGTTATGACCTGTAGAAAGGAAGACTACCATCGGGAAGAACTGAGAAGACACTCTTCATGATGAGGTGTCCATGGGGCACAGGGAAGATCATGGAAGTCAAAAGAAGTAAGATGAGAAACACTGCCGATGATGCCTTGGGGTAAGAGATGGTGGAGGAATAAGAAGGATACAAATCACGCTGCTTACATTGTGATGTGTATGTCCAGATCTAACAAGTAGAGGAAGAACTGCTTCCTAGGCCTTCAGTTCACCGTCTTTTGTGCAGTCCGTTGATGTCATGAGCATTTCCTTTTTGTTGCCAATTGGTCCAAAACTCCTCTAGCCACACTATTTTCTGTCACTTAGAGAGTCAAAACATTTTAATACTGAACTGAGAAAAAAATTTCCTCACATAAGTTTTCATGGGTTTTCTTACAAATAATTTGTGAGAACACAGAAATTTTAGAGACATTCACACAAAAATGAGTGACTATATATAACCTTTATGCAAATATTTGAATTTTAATTATATCTAGGAGCAAGGAATTTCATCTATAGTCTTAGAAACATATAAAGTAACTGTCTCATAATAAATTATTAGTAAATATTTTTTTAAAAAAATAAACAAAAGAAAAAGTAAATCACAGAAAGGAAAATGGAAAATGTGTGTTCTAGACACTATTTCCATTTTCTATTATGTTAGAAACATATGTTAGAAATGAGAAAGTGGCAGTAAGCCAAGACACATTTTCATTTTACATAGAGAATAACCAGCATGATGACAATGCATTAATTAATATCATGATATTTAAAACTTCCAGGAAGAAAATAACTCATTCTGTTGGTCTGCAAACATTCACTTTCCCACACAGCATGGCTTATTCTCAAATTAACCTTTTAATTCGCTTCTCTAAGAATCTACCAGTCCAAGGAAACAGATGCCCATGGAAAGTTATCTTCTAAAATGCTTTAACAACTGATATCATATATTAATTTCTAGTAAATTAGAGCATAATCATATACCCCAAGCCAGAATTATCATCCTATCGCTGATATTTTCTTGCTGTGTGACCTTGAGGAGTCATTGAAATGCAAAATGAATGAGACAAATTAATTTCCACACCATAAACTGCAAAGACATCACATGTCAACATGTTTGTGAAAATATTATCAAATGCAAAGGACTATGAAAATATTAACTTTAATTTTTCCAATATGAATTAACGACATATCCTAAAGGGGAGCTGAAGTTTCTAAAATAGACTAATGGTTACTGTGTGGAATAAGTTTATCAACAATTTACTGTACTTTGAGTGGGAATGAGATGAACTCCAGAATTTGTGGGACTCTTAGAACGGCAGCTGGTGGGAGAGGGGAAAAAGAGAAAGAATTTCAAAAGTCCAATTTTATACCATGCAGCAGATCTGTAATAAAAATAAAGATGTAAAAATAAATGTAGTCAGTACTAGAACGAATTGGGTCCAGCTGCTACTTTCAGATGGTAACCTATATAAACCATTCTACAAAAGGACGAGATGTTTGAATTGCAATGCTAGCCACCCATTTCTGGTAAGAGTGGAAAAGTGACATAGGCCATGAGAAAAGTGCTCTCTTTAAGAAGTTTAATTTATTCCTGCTCCGCGGAGTCTGATGGGAGCTTGGCTGACTGTGAACCCTTACACAGAACGTGACAACTTTCACTACAGCCAAGAAGGAAATGGAACTGTTTCCCCCAGGATTCCAACACTGCAACGAGAGTACTGCATTTAAAAGTTAGACCCCTAGTGGATGCATGAGGCATAAAACTGTCGAAGACGAGTCTTGATGAATACCTAGGAGGAAGGCAGACAGCCCTCTGGGAGCAAAGCAGCAGGCTACGTTCTTTGTACACCGAGGGAGCTTCCATGAAGCTGTCTGGACAGAGTGTGTGATTTTTACACCGTTCACTTTAGAACTCTTTGCAGGACCAATATAAGACATGTCCCCAGTTAAAAATCTTCATGAAAGTTAACCAAATTGGACTTTTTCTCAGTTCTTCTCCCAAATTCCAGTGAAGATTTATTTGCTCTTTTACTCCTGTTGAAGCATAATGTTCATGACTCAAAAGGACACATAAGTTTATTAATTTATTCCTTGGCATGTTCTATGTTCAGTATGCCAACTACTAGTCTATGCATTTTGTCTATATTAGCTCATTTAATTATTCATCATTAAATTATTCCAATGACATTCATGGAGTTCATATCAAGCTCTTACAATATGTCAGATCTTATGCTTGCTGTAAACTAAACCTGCAAGGAACCCGTAATAAATTAGGTGGGGTAGACACATAACACAGTGTTTTGTCATTATCTGTTTTAAAAACAGTGATTAATTATGCAGAGAGAAATACCTAATCAGGGCAAAAGAATAATATTCAGGAAGTTGGGGAGCACTGGAGGTATTCCGAGAGCCAGCTGAAACTGTCACCTGAAGCCGCAAAAATGAGCCAGGAAAGTGAAATAAGGCTTTTATATAATGAAGACACTTTGGATGCAAGGGAGAGCAAAGCTCAAATGCATGGTAGAAACTATAACCAAGTCACATAATGAAAGTAAAAAGATCAAGACAGTGTAAAAGATAAGGTGAAGACGTGGACAGGACTAAGTGAAGTCTTTGACCTGTGTAGACAATGCAAATTCACTGCAGAATTTTAACTGAGGGAATATGTGGCTCATAATTCTCTAGTCCGTCAAGTTTAGATAATCTTGAAGTAATGAAAGTGGTGCAGGATGAGAAGTAGACTACCAGCTAGGACACACCTCTGTCATTAGAACCGAGAACTCCAGCACAATGCGTTCACATTGTAAGTGCAACAAAAGACTGGAGAGCTCTTCAGTAATGTGCCCTAAGTATTGAATCAGCTCTAATCCAGGATTCTTAATATATTGACCTCTGTTTACCTTTCAACTTTTCTTTTTTACCACTTGTCTTCTAGGAAGCCGTGGTTAGATCTATCTCTTGTAAGAAAGTAAAGGGAATTGGGGGAAGACAGATCTCCTTTTCTAGCCTTGTTCTGGCCATCGACTGGTTTTGATTCACTGGACGTGCTCTGAGTTCCTCAACCATGAACGACATGGATTGGAATAGACGGTGCTTGCATTTTGTTTGCCTATGAAGGTTCTATGAAGCAACTTCTATTCTTGTTAACATTATTTTTAGTCTTCAAAGGAAACTGGAGACACACACAGAAGTATCATAATAGAGCTTCTCTTGCTGTTTGTGAGTTGTCAAGTAATATGAATATGTATGATAATTAAGCTCTACAGATCAGCAACATGAATGCTGTAGATTAAAACACACATACGGTTCTCATACTAAATAGACCATAATGCATTTCTATATATGCCAGAATACTAAACTAAGCAGAAGACAGCTCATGTGCCAACATAGTGGGTTAAGTTTAGTTTTCTTAACTTTAAAAGAAAGTTTGAATTTCTTTTTTACTTTTCCTTGAATACTTCTGATTGAATCTGCATTTTTTTAAGAAAATGAGAACTGGATAAAGGTTTTAGTCAAGACAATAATTTTGAAAAGCTGACTAGATTTCTACTAGCATTTAAACTGCCAATCACATTAGCAGACACATTCTATTAAGGTCATTGCTATTAAGGTCAGTGCTAAAATGTCACTGTGCTCCAGTCTATCTGATGCTATTATCACAAATTTTGTTGCAGACAGTAGAGGTGGAACGCACTGTGCTTCGCTGAAACCTGACCACAACACAGGGACTTTCTTAGGCCAATAAATGATTTCTCTTCACACTGAAGTGCAAGTGAGATCTTAAGTCACATGAAATAAACTATTTTTTAACTTATATTGATTCTTAGTAAATTTCATACATTCCGATCCCACTTATCTCCCTGGCCCCTCACATCTGCCTTCTACCCTTACAACTGCCCCCAAAACATAACCAAATTTAAAAGAAAAACCAAAAACCAAACCAAACACAGAAACAAAAGAAAAAGAAAGAAAGGAAGGAAGGAAGGAAAGAAGGAAGGAAGGAAGAAAAAAAAGAAAGAAAGAGAAAGAAAGAAAGAAAGAAAGAAAGAAAGAAAGAGAAGTAGAGTCTTGTCATGAAAGCTGTAATGTGGTCCATTGAGACAGACACACATTTTACCCTTTAGTCTGTTCAATGTAAGTGTTCAATGCCATAAGTCATTGGTCTGACTCTGAGGTCACTGGTTTCTGCTACACCACTGATAGTGGGCTCTCACTAGGGTTCCTCTTGGATATTCTGTTGTTGTCCTATGTCACAGAGATCCTGTTGTTTTGGATCTGTAGGTTCATACCCTTCACATGTTCCAACAGTTCATAGATTCAGTGGATGTTGGAGTGGGCCAACTCATAGTCCTGGTTTTGGGCCTGGTGGTAGTTGGATTGGTCAGCTCACTGGCTTTCCCTCATTGTCACTACTGAGAGCTCTCCAGCACTGCCTCAGCTGGCTCATCCAATGCAACCTACAGCAAGGACTGAGACCCTCAGATCAGGGTCCCCCCTACTCATAACACCAAGGCCAGCTCTACTGTTTTGCCCAGGCAAGATGCAGGGTCCTCTCTCCTGACTGCTGCTGTAGGGGATATATGGGTGGGGGTTAGGGTCAGCCCTCTCTCTCTCAAACCCTTAGGGCTGGCTCACCTGCTACTCTGACAACAGGATCAACTCTAGTATGCTGCCCAGGTGGGGTGCAGGGCCTGCTTTCCCGTGCTGTAGCTGGTGGAGGGCAAGGCTAGTTCTCTTGCTCTCATGACCCCAGAGCCAGTTCTCTAGCTTGGCACGGGTAGCAAAGGGGAAGGGCATCTTTCCCTCACCCATGCCACCAAACAGACAGGAACTATTCTTTCTCTTTAAGAAATTGTAGAAAGTAGAAAACTTAGAGTTTTCTCTTTGGGGTTCTTAAACTTATCAATAAAATAATTTTAAATAGACTCCAAAAGAAGATTGAAGACAATTTCATTACAATTTAAAGGGAAAACAGCAGGGTAGGCAAACTGTGAGTCTTGACAGCTGTGAGAGGAGGGAGATGGATATGAAGGAGAGGAAAAGCCATGCCCTTCGCCATGTAGCTTGGCAAGCAGCTACATGGCAGAGGGGAAGTGGGGTCAGACAAAGAGCAAGAAAGCCCAGAGTACTAAAGAAAGCCTGATTAAGCTTTTGGCCAAGATTCCAAATAAAAAGAGATAGAAGAACCAGAAAAAGTTATGCTTTTCTGAATTAGTACTCAGAAAAAGTGTGCAAATCACATGGTAGAGACAACACAAGCAGCTGCATGGAGCAGGGGTTTCTGGGGAAAATAAGTGCATTGTCTCATTAAAGGAATAATTATTCTTCCCTTATCCTTAGCTTGAGATGCATCAGTCTTCTTGAGGGGTGGTCTGTTGGCCCAAATGGTTGACAGACCCAGAGGGATTAACACTTAAAGAAGGAGATAATAGTATATAATGTGCTAATCTTTGGAGCAGATCATAATTTCATGTTCTATCCAGGGTGGGCCACAGGCATTTGATTTTGTTGACCAAGAGACTTAAGGAGTGGCAAAGCTGATATTTACCTTTCTACTGTTACCAAAAGAATGGGAAGCTGGGACCAAAGCCAAACAAAGAGAGACAGGTTCATCCGCAATGGCCTTGGTGATATTAATCTTTGTCTCGCTTCCTAACATATCTCCTTCAAGAGTTCAGACACTAAAATCATTTAGATGGGCTAAAATTAGGAAATAACCTATTTCTACCCTGAAAATCTGGAGATCCAATTCCAAACTGTTGACTGGGAAGGATTAGTGTCTGGGGCTGGAGGTTCGGTCACATCCTCTCATGCAGCTTCCAGGAGAGGTGATTACTTAGGAGAGGAGAGAAAAGAAAGCAGAGCTCCCTTCTTGCATCCCCGGCCTCTAGCCCGTACAGGACCAAAGGGACTTCCTGTTGTTACCAAGGACAGGAATTCACCTGCTCCTAAAACAGCCTCACTTGCTCTTATCTCCTGTTTCCATCACTAGGCACATCAAATTATGAATGAGATGGGGGACTGAGAGATGGAGCTGTCATTAAGAGTACGTCCTGCTCTTGCAGAGAACTGGCTTTCAGTCCCAAGAACCCATGTCAGGTGACTCACAACTTCCTGTAACCCTAGTGCTGGGGGATCTGATACCATCACCTAGTCTCGACAGGCACCTGTATTCTCATGCACATACCCTCAGGCAGACATATGGATAACTAAAAATGAAAAAATAAATTTTAAAAGAATGACAAGTGAATGTGTGCATATAAGAAAAGTACTCGGTAGTTCATAGATTTAAAAAGTAGACACTTAATAGTAAAACAAAAACACCCAAAGATAATGCATAAACCCTCAGGATCAGGTGCCATTATGTCCACCATGATGATCAATAAGTGATTTTTTGTAAAAAGCATTAGCAGAATAACATTTCAGTGGAATCACTCCACTTCTCTTTACCCTAAGTGGTTCTACGATTGTGCCTTATCCCTGCTACACTTCCTCTCTATGGAATCCTAGTGCTGAGTCACGTAGCCGCAAAATATCCTAAACCAATGCCTTTATATAAAGTTCAAAATAATGAGAAGAAATATGAAACCAAAACAGATGTCCTATTAGTAGAGTTATATTATAGTTATATACATTTCTTTCAATGTGCTATCACAGTAGTTGGGTCAAATACAAAATGAAAGTAAATTTGTAGTACTCTGATAATCAGTTAATATGTAGAAGTGAATGTGATCTTAACAAAGGGAATATACCTGCTTCTTTTAACTAAGCCATTATAATATTCTATGTGAACTTTTGTGGTAGTTTGAATGTAATTGGCCCCCATAAGGCTACAGGAAGTGGCACTATTAGGAATTGCTTTGTTGGAGTAGGTGTCACCTTGTTGGAGGAAGTGTGTCACTGCTGGGGATGGGCTTTGAGATCTCCTTTGGTCAAGCTTCCCTCAGTATGACATACTGACCATTCCCGCTGCCCTCTGATCAAAATGTAACCAGCACCACGTCTGCCTGCACGCTGCCATGCTCCCCACCATGATGATAACGGACTAAACTTCGGGAACTGCAAGTTGCCACCTCAATTAAATGTTTTCCTTTATAAGAGTTATCATGGTCATGAGATCTCTTCACAGCAATAGATACCCTAACCAAGACAACTTCTAAGGTCATTATAACTGCTACTTATTTATATATTTGGAGAAATATCAAGTCCTTGCTCCTTGTCTTTACTGAAACGTTTTCTGGGAATGAAACTAGAAAGTAGCTAGATTTAGAAGTAGCGAAGGCTTATCACCTTTGATATGTTTTAAGCTGCGGATTTCCAGTACAATGTTGATGTCCAACGTGTGAGACAGAAACACACTTTGGAAGCTCTGAAAGCTGTTTTATGTGGTTAACTCAATATCAGCTATCTTAATATCAATAGATATTTCAAACTCAATATGACAATGCCCAATCTTCCCCACTCCCCATCTCGAAACCCATTGTATTCATAGTCTTCCTCCTTTCAGTTTAATGGACCAAAACCTTGGAGTTAATCCTATTTGTCTCTCACACTTAAAGAATTCATTAGGAAGCCTTGTGGAATTAACGGCTAAAACATCCCAATTCTGATTATGCTTTACTCTTGAGGAGTGCTGCCCACACGAGTCACTATCCTCCGTAGCCTGGAATACTGGAGTCTCCACCAAACAGTTCTGGTGCCTCCACTGTTCCTCTGCACAGCACTAGTGCCTCAACAATCTGAATCCCTCCTTGATCCAAACTTGTGTTGGCTCCGTTTTCCACTCAGAGAGAAAACCCCAGCCCTTACTGTGACACACGATACCAAATGGTCTACCTGGACCAAAAGCAACGTGTGGAAGAGAGAGTTTGTTTTGGCCTATGATTTAGAGGGACGGAGTCCATGGTGGCAAGAAAGGCAGAGCAACAATCAGGGAAAGCACAGTGGGAGAAGCAGGAAGCTGGCTGGTATCATTTTCACCCTCACACCTGACTTAGGGTTTGGGGGAGGGTACAGGAATCAAGTCAAGGCATAGAGCCCTCAAAGCCTGCCCCCAGTGGCATACATCCTCTAGCAAGGTTTCATCTCCTAAAGGTTTCATGACCCTCCCAATGGTGCCATTAATTAGGGATCAGGTGTAGAAATACATGAGACAACAGGGATCATTTCTCATTCAAGCCAGCACATTGTGCAGGTCAATCATAACTGTCCACTGACTAGGTTAAGAGAGTCTTTAGAGATCAGTAAAACACACTTTTGTGAGTTTGTGAGGGAGTTTCCAGAGGTGGAACATAATTGAGAAGATCCAGCCAGGATGTGGACAGGACCATTCAGTAGACTGAGGACCCAGTGGAACAAAGAAGGAAGAAGGATGATGCCATCCAGTGCTCGCAGGTTCAGTTCTTTCTGAGCAGGTGTGACTATTGCTGTCACCATCAATAATGAACGCCAGACTGCAGCTTACAGACTCTCGACATGGGCTCTTGTTCAGAGTTGTCTGTCTCCTTGGACTGCACAGCTATTGTTTCATTAGCTCTCTGGCATTCTGATAGACCCTGTGTGACTATCCAGCCTCCAACCATGTAAGCTAATTAGTGAATCTGCTTTTATAATGATATATATGTATGTCTTATCATATGCATTATATATCACACAATATAATGCAACATGTAACATATGATATATATGATACCTATAAAATATATAGCATATAATATATATTAATATGTGGTAGAATATAAGATGTACAATACAGTAGAAGATAATCAAAAGCCAACAGAGGCCTCTCTGCTGACTTTCTCCCAGGGTTCAGGTCATTTGTCTCAGAGTAGCAAAAAGAATCTTAGGACAACTCTAACCTGAGGGGAAGATTCACGTGTTTGCAGTTCCGGTGGTATCTCTTTATTGTTTTTCTTTAATTCTAATTTTCTTGCCTTAATTGTCTTTAATTTCTTAGCTCTAATTCTGTCTCAATTCTAATTCCAATTACAAATCTCTGTTACAAATCTTTGTTCCAATTCATTATATGCCAGAAACTACAGTGTCATCCTAACAGAGCCCAGGAAGGTTGTGGCCAACAGATGAGGGATACACCTCTGCAGTCCCGAGGCTGAGTTAGGAGAGGAGCACGTTATCACACAAGAGAATTTGCAGCCAGCTATTCAAAAGGCAACGCTTTCCACGGGCCATGCCCACGTGAATTTAACCTCCATCAGATGTATAAATCTCTAGTGGGTTGCCTTCCAAATGTTAGCTGTCATTACTGCATATCTTTGCGGGCCCACCATAATATTATATAATTAAGTAATTACAAACATGTTATATATTAATGTAATGTATGTGTTCCAATGGCTCTGTTTCTGCACAGAGCCATGACGAAACATATACTGTTACCTCTCTTACTTTACTCCTCTGACTCTTCCTTTGATGACCCTACTCCAAGAACCCTCACTTCTTGGCTTTGCGTGGTCATACCACACACACACACACACACACACACACACAAACACACGTGCATACAGACAAACACACCTATTCCCCAAAAAGACTTTCTCCAACTTTCTTTCCCAAAGTTTCTGCTGGGCTTACTGCTTGACCTCCTGTTAATGACATGATCTGGCCACCTCATCAACATTACAGTGTGACACCACCACTGCCTGACCTGCACCACCGAACTCTAATCTGCCTGACTCTATTCAATGTGTTTTCTCTTATGTGATACAGAACACATGTTTTTATATTTGTACATATCATGCATTGTCTGCTGCTTGAGCTGGAATACAGGTTCCATGAGGGTGTAGCTTACTATCTGTGCTATTCTTTAATGTACCCTAAGAGTCCAGAGAAGTGCTTGTCACATAACAGGTGCATCACATTTGCAAGAGAAATAAATAATCAAATTTATAACCAAAGGCTTCAATGCCTGTATTTTGTGAAAGTAGGGAGGGGGTAAGTAATGGGTGTTCAGAAGTGGTAGTATTACGTAGTCAATGCCTTGGTTGGTCTTTAGCATTATAATAAATAGAATCTTTAGAAATTGCCATTTCCATAACATATTCCGTGTTATAGAAAGAGCCACCCCACTGCACTGACTAAACATTTTTTTCCTTAGATGATTTCTTTAGAGATCCATAATGATTCCTCTTGAATGACTAGAGATTTGTTCTTTTGACTTATGTTTAGAGTGCTCAGAAGCCTCTTGAAATGCAAATGGCACTGGGAAGGCAACACATTTAGGCACATTTGCTCCTTATGCTTTCTATTGTCAGGGAAGTCCAAGTCCTATAAGAAGGAGAGGTGGGGAAAAGGAGTGAGGATAGACTATTTTGATGAAAATAATACCATAAAGTGTAGAAACACAGATCCAAAATCCAAGATGCTACCCAGAGAAGACTCACCTCTCTGAGAGATTCTACCCATCCGTTCACATATTTACTCACTCCTTAAACAACTCCTATAGGCTTGCTCATTGTTCACTATTCCAGAAGTGTAAGGTGTACACAGACCCAGTGACCATGAGTGCTGCAGCCTAAGATGGTTTGACCATGCATGTCGACATGTGTCTGTCCCAAGAGAAGCAATAGGCACATTGCACCAGAGGAAGGAAGACATCAAGGGCAAACTTCAAAGAAAATGACCTCGTCTCACAATTATAAACCAAGTCTTCATGCCAAGGATGGTCTCCAGGCAGCATGACGGTTTCTGTCATGTGTAGACATAATCAGAAACAGGGCTAGATGGAGCTCAGAACTTCCTAGGTTTGTTTATACTGTTATTCAAAGATCTTGTACCAAAAACAAAGCCTCTTCAGATGCCTGACTTACTAACCTGGATTCTTCTAGAGTTTACCTTATCACTGTGCTTAGATTTTTTTCAATGCTCAAGCAACAAAGAGGAAGCATGATCTCACTTCTCCTTCTCAAGCTCTCAGAGTACAGCTGGTCCCTACTTCTCACCTTGCTCTGTGAAGATTCAGAACGAACGAATAACAGTTTTTTGTAAATGCATAATCCTTGACTTTGGACAGGATTCTGTCCCAATAAACTCACAGTAGGCTGTTTATCAGTGAGTCAAGACACATTTAATGCACTTGCTCTACTGCTTTCATTTCTTTTCCTGTTGCTGTGAGGCAGTACTCCAACAAAAGCTACTTAGGGAGACAGGGCTTGTGCTGGCTCAGCTCTAAGGGTCGACTGTCAGCCGACTGGTGGGAAAGTCAAGGCCACAAGAGCTTTAAGTAGCTGGTGGCATTACATCTACAACCAGGAAGCAGAAACATGAACACATGCTAGTACATTTTCTTCATTTTACACACTCCATTTTATACACACCCAGGAAATGATCCCACCCATAATTAAGAAGGGTCTTTATACATCAATTGTGCAATCAAGATAATCTCCCAGAGGCCCTTTTCCTAGGTGGTTATAGAATCTGTCAGGTTGATGATCAACACTAACCATCACACCTACCAAATGACATACTTGGGCAACACAGTACACAAACACAATTGTTGTTTAGCTTCTTAGTAGTGTGTAAGTAGGAGTATCAACCCACTGCCACTGCCCAGCATCTATAGAGTTATATGCTATGTATCCATAGCCAGAAAGAGGACCAGAGATCAAAACCTTAAGTCTGATTTATACCAACTGTGTATCACTGTTATATCACCGTGAAACTAAAAACCCTAAGTCTAGATGTGGTAAGATGAAGACCATCTGCATTAATGTACATGGAAACAAGTGACTTGGCCCAAGCCATGCCAGAGTGGGTGGGGGGAGCAACAGCAACAGCAACAACAACCTTGTATTTGTGGAGATTGGCATAAAACCTGAAATGATAGAAGTGAAGAACTTCCATGTCATCTGGTGTGTTTGAAGATGATGCGAACTGAAGGGAAAGAGGATGGAGGGAGACCAGCTGCACTGCTGGACATTGCGTCTGGCAGCCAGTTCAGTGTAACATGAGGGCCGGTTTGTTGGGGTTTCTGTCCCGCCTGGTTCCCACAGTCGTTAAGCCCCAAAGAAATCACACAGAGAGGTCTATATTAATGATAAACTGATTGGCCCATCATCTCAGGCTTCTTATTAGCTCTTGTAGCTTATATTAACCCATTATTCTTATCTATGTTAGCCACAGAGCTCAGTACCTTTTTCAGCAGGGCAGGTCACATTCTGCTTCTTCAGTGGTCTGGGCAAGAGTGAGGGAAGAGCTTCCTTCTTCCCAGAATTCTCCTGTTCTCCTCGCCCTGCCTCCATTTCCCATCTGGTTGACCCACCTATGCTTCCTGCCTGGCCAATCAGCATTTATTTAAAACATGATTGACAAAATACAGACAATTCTCCCGCACCAGTTCAGTGTTTAGAAAGCTGCTGAATTATCTTCTGAAAACATTGCTTTTTACAGAACATTATCTGCTTGGTTTGGTTATGAACATGTCACCAGGCCGTGTGCTCAGAGCTGGGGTGACCTGGGAAAGGAAGAGGAAATGGAGGGTCACTTTACAGTTCACAAATCTCTCAGTTCATGTATGTATTCCCTTTCATAAAACACTAGGAAAGTGAGATGTGGCTGCATACCCAGGTTCTGAACAAAATCAAGCCAACCGGAATCCCAGCATGAGTTGAAGAGGGGCTCATGAAGTCTTACACCTAGCTGAGGAGCTACTGGCTACTGATAGCTGTTGGGAAAGAGCCGGTTTTCTTCAGAGATGTGGCCCCTAAATGATTACCCACTTTCTAGTAGATTGTGCTATACCCAGGCACATATAGGCAGCACTAAGTGGACTATGGGGGGCTGTGGACATGGATACAGAGAGAGAGAGAGAGAGAGAGAGAGAGAGAGAGAGAGAGAGATCATAAAGTTGGGAAGAAAAGTAGTGGAGGGGCTAGGGGAAGAATTAGAGGGGGGTAGAGGGAATGGGGCATGTATTTCATCAAACACATTGTATACATGTATGAAATTCTCAATTAAAAAATATGGGGATAAAGGTGCCCAAGTTCACAGCATCTAATAAAGCAAAGCAGCAGAGCCAAGATTCACTGCTGGACTCTGTGAAGTTCCTTGTTTTGTACCGTGCTGTGTTCTTGGGAGTGTTTCTCTCATTTCACTCTTCCTTCCAACAGGAACTGAGCACAGAGAATAACTGGGTGGGGGGGAGGTGACCTCTATCGCATTAGCATAAGTATCTAATTACTTTGAAAGAACTTTGGTCAGAGCTTGGTTTGCTCCTCAATGGAGGCCACAGTGGTTGCAATTTCTGTCCGCAGCTTCCAGAAGCAGGGAGGAGCGGAGTCACTACCACTTTCAATGTCTGTCAGCAGTGACACTCCTGTTGGCCTTCAGCTGTCTGCCTGTCTCCTACTAGGCTTTCAGTTAAAGGGATATTATAAATGCATTCTTCTTTGAGAGCGTTCTAAACACGATCTGTATTCATTGTGTGTTTATCAAACATATTCCATCTCCTCAGCAGTGGGTCCTGGGAAAACATCAATCCCAACCCCTATGAAGCTTCTCTCTAATGTACTTTGCTTTGTAAACAGGGACAAAGAGTCTCTGTGTGTCCCCTTCACTCAGGCAGACAGTTGCAAATAAGTGATTATTTCATCGTTGTTTAAAACCATCGATGATGAAATGACTACCAGAGCTCCTATGGGGCTGTCTGTGATGGTGTGGCAGGTGACGTGGAGGGTGGAATAGGCAGGGACAGTCTTCAACTCAGAGCCTGAAGTAGTATCACCATTCCTGGCTCAGGAAGAACAAAACATATTAGTTACTCAGCTTACACGCTATGGTAAATGGTTCAAGATACATAAGGATGCTCTCGCTGAGAGAAGCAGGTTGTTGCCTTGGAAGGAAGGGAAGGAAGAGTGCCTGGACTAACTCACATTAGAGTGAACATTTCAAGGAGGTAAACCTGTTCGTAAGTGCTGGGTTAAAAGCCTTACACCTGATGGCCTTTTAGCAGAAGAGGAAAAACACCCAATTCTGACATCCTCTGTTGGCATGACAGCAGAGAGACTAGGCCCCCCTAAGTTGAAGAAAGACCTAGATGCTGTCAGCTCGGCATCTTCCTTCTGAGATCCCAGGAGAGAGTTCCAGAGCCTGCACAGCTCTGTGGGTGGCTCCCTGGAGGCCCTCCATCCATGCTGTGTGCTCCCTCAGCAAGGCACAGTCAGCACTGGCTCCATCAGGATGCTCGCCTGCAGGCTGATTTCCGCCATGCTCACCCACTGTGACAGCTAGCCTGAATGTCCATCACAGAGTACCAGGCCCTGGGCGCCTCAAGCAACAGAAATGTATTGTCTTGCAGTTCTGAAGGTCATAGTCTAAAGTCAAATGTCAGCAGATTGCTTCCTTCCTGGGGCTGTGAGAAGGATGTTTCAGGCCTCCAGGCTCTTCTTTGCTTTGTAGACAGCTGACTTCTTCTTAGGTCTTCGCTTTACGTAGCTTCCATGTTTTTGTCTGTCTCTGTTCCCAATTTTCTCCCCTCCTATCATGCAGGGAGCCATATGCTTGCATCCTCGCAGTTTGGAGGTAAACAAACTCCATATATGGCAATGCTTCAGGACTGAGCGTCCAGGCGCTTCCCGCATGCGCAAATAACCTGAAGTGTCCCTAGCCAATCCCGAGAATTCTGGTGCCAGCGGGACTTAGCAGCCAATCAAGGCG
>PVIU01026553.1:0-21805 GCA_004026605.1 Ondatra zibethicus | reverse complement strand
AAACTGCCTTGGCCTTCTGATAGGGCAGGACTTAGATAGACAGGAGAAAGAGAACAGGATACTGGGAAGGGGACAGAGCCAGAGAGAGCCGCCCGCCATGAAGACACGCTGAATCTTTCCCGGTAAGCCACGACTCGTGGTGACACACAGATTATTAGAAATGGGTTAAACAAATATGTGAGAGTTAGCCAATAAGAGGCTAGAGCTAATGGGCCAGGCAGTATTTCAATGAATACAGTTTTCGTGTAATTATTTCGTGTAAACACCGGGAGCCGGATGGCACAAGGGGCCCTGCGCTGGGAACGCAGTCCGAGCCCCTCATTGCAACATGCGTGTGTGCGTGTGTTGCATGCATATCAATGTGCAGGTGCACAAGCATGCATGTAGAAGCCCAAGCAGGATTTCAGGTTTCTTCCTCTATTTCTCTCCATCATTTCCGTGAGACTGTCTCTCACTGACCTGGAAGCTTGTCATCTGAGCAGGGTTACCTGTCTCCACCTGGGTTATAGGTATTTGAAGCCATGTCCTGCTTTTTTTAAAATAATGTTTTAGTTTTTGAAATTATAATACAATTACATCATTCCCTTTCCCCTTTCCTTCCTCTAGCCTTTCCCATGTGCCCCTCCTTTTACTCACTCAAATTCATGGCCTGTTTTTCTTTAATTCTGAATACATACATTTATGCATATATGTTCCTAAATATATAAATACAACTTACGCAGTTCATATAATGTTACTTGTATGTATATTTTTTCAGGGACAGTCATTTGGTATTTGATAACCAGTTGGTGTTCTCTTCCCTAGGAAAGGCTATTTCTCCCATTATTAGCATGCCTTGGTTCCCTGTAGTTCTTTGTTTAGGGTTAGGGCCCTATGAACTTTAGCATGTTGGTGTGGTGCTTGCTCATGTCATGTTTAGGCAGCCATAACAGTGAGACTTCATGAATATAGGCTTCTCTGACATTTCTAGGAGACACAGTCTCATAGAAGAGTCACTGGTTTTCTGGCTTCTACCACCTTTTCCACAGTGTCCCTGAGCCTTAGGAACAGGAGATGTTATTGTAGAGGTATTAGGTGTGGCTGGGCTCTGCATGGTTTCCCTGAATTTTGTTTGGTTGTGGTTTTCTGTAATAGTCTCAGTCTGCTGCAGCAAGAAGTTTCTTTGATGGATGAGAACTACACTTATCTGTGGGTATGAGAATAAATATTTAGAATATCTGTAGGGATTATGCTGGTTTAGTAAAGTGATGGTTATAGGTTGTCCTAGCCCCAGATAGTTGGCTAGGTTTGTAGTTCTAGGCACAGTTTACCTCTTATTGAGCGGACCTTAAGCCCAGTCAGAGAACTGATGATTACTGCAGCCTTAGGGTTATCCGGCCATGCTAGTTGTTGTAGTTCCTAAGAATAATAGCTGGGCGGACTGTTGCTGGCTTCTGGTGCTGTGAAAGCCAGTGCTCAGGGTGAGGCTTTCAGGGCAGATCCAGCTCAGGTCCTTTGGGTCCTGTGTCCAAACTGCGTGATGTCCTCAGCCACAGGGACTTACTTTCCACCTTGGGTGGCAACCGGTGGCAACTGAAATAGTCCATAACGTTTTGGGAGTTTCTTGGGCATCTCTGACCAACATATCAAAAGAAGGCTTCTTATGCCTGGTGTTAGGGTTTCAATTAGGCAGTTTATAGCTTTTGAGCAGAGCGCTGTCAGCCTGGATAGGAAAATTTTCATTTAAACAATATATTATGTATACACAGACTTATATATAAATATAATATATTATTTATAGTATAATATATTGTGTAATATGTTATATATTAATCTATATAATATTTATTGATTACATGTAATTTTAGGTAGACATATGATTTCTTATGACATTTTCAGACATGCATATTGTTAGTTTACCCTCCCTCCTCAGTCTTCTGTATTAATTATCCTTCACCCTCCTTATTTTGTATTATTAATCTCCTTCTTTCTTCCTAGATAAAGCCTTTCCTTCATTTTCCCCATTTCCCCTTCAAATCACTTGTACCCTGCTATTTCCTTTCTAGTCCCCTCTCCTGTATGCTGTAGCATGAATTCTAATTGGTATTAATAATAAAAACCCAGAGTCAAATGTAGGGGTTAATGTTGAAGATCAGAGAAGCAAAATGCCGGCCACCAGAGAGTTCTTTTACCTCTACCAATGCTCAGACTGAAGGGGCAATCCTGTCCTCAGATTGCACTGCTCCTCAGACTGCTTCAGACTTCATCTGTCTCCACCAAACCTCAGACTGCACTGACCTCCTGTCCCCTCCCGCCTTATAGTCCTCTCTCCACCCAGCCATATCACTCCTGTCTCCACCTCCCTAGTGCTGGGATTAAAGGCATGGGATTCCAAATGCTGGGATCACCTTTGTGTGAGCTCTGTTTCTCTTTTAGATACAATCTTGTGTAGCCCAGGGTGGCCTTGAACTAACAGAGATCTTTGTGCCTCTGTCTCCTGATTCCTGGATTAAAGGTGTGTGCCACCACTCCCTGGCCTCTAGTGGCTTAGCTCTGCACTCTGATCTTCAGGCAAGCTTTATTTGTTAAAATACAAATAAAACATCACAACGGCATGATCCTCTTTTACTTTCTTCGTTTCTGCAGTTACTCCAGGTTATATAGTCACATGTAGAAACTTGGAGCTAGGAACTGAAGGTGAGGGAGATGCCAGCATTTGTCTTTCTGGGTTTGGGGCACCTTGACTGTGGAATAGTACTCCACTGTGTATATGTACCACACTTCATTATCATAGTACTCCACTGTGTATATGTACCACACTTCATTATCATAGTACTCCACTGTGTATATGTACCACACTTCATTATCATAGTACTCCACTGTGTATATGTACCACACTTCATTATCATAGTACTCCACTGTGTATATGTACCACACTTCATTATCATAGTACTCCATTGTGTATATGTACCACACTTCATTATCATAGTACTCCATTGTGTATATGTACCACACTTCATTATCATAGTACTCCACTGTGTATATGTACCACATTTCATTATCATAGTACTCCATTGTGTATATGTACCACACTTCATTATCATAGTACTCCACTGTGTATATGTACCACATTTCATTATCATAGTACTCCATTGTGTATATGTACCACACTTCATTATCATAGTACTGCATTGTGTATATGTACCACATTTCATTGTCATAGTACTCCACTGTGTATATGTACCACACTTCATTATCATAGTACTCCATTGTGTATAAGTACCACACTTCATTGTCATAGTACTCCATTGTGTATATGTACCACATTTCATTATCATAGTACTCCATTGTGTATATGTACCACATTTCATTATCATAGTACTCCATTGTGTATATGTACCACATTTTATTATCATAGTACTGCATTGTGTATATGTACCACACTTCATTATCATAGTACTCCACTGTGTATATGTACCACATTTCATTATCCACTGTAAGGTGAAGGACACTCAGGTTGTTTCCCTTTCCTAGCTATTGTGAATAGAGAGATAATGACCATGACTGAGCAAGCACCTGTGCCTTTTTACTTGGATGTGGGCAATTCGAACTCAAGTCCTCATGTTCACAGAGAAAGCAGTCTTACCTACCAAACCATCCTTCCAGCTTCCATAACAGTTTTTTATACACCAATAAAACAAATATTAAAAGACTACATGGGGTACAGGGGGAAAGTACAGAGTTTGCCTAATATGAAAAATACACATACACAGTATTAGATAGATATATAAAAGAATAAATAAGTAAAAATATGTTTTGAAAAATATATGATTCTACTTAATGTATAAAAGATAGCTGGGGATATTCCTCAGAGCAGTATGTTTCCCTAGCATGTGCAAGGCCAAGGCCCTGGGTTCAATCTCAAGAACCACGAAAATAAATTAGTTGTGGTGGTTTGAATGAAAATGCCCCCCATAGGGAGTTTATAGGGAGTGGTACTATTAGGAGGTGTGGGGGTTCTTGGAATAGGTGTGGCATTGTGGAATACGTGTGGCGTTGATGGGGGGTGTGTCATTTGGGGCAGGCTTTGAGGTTTCAGATGCTCAAGTCAGGCCCAGTGTCAGTCTCTCTTCCTGCTGCCTTCAGATACGGATGTAGAACGCTCGGCTACTTCTCCAGCACCATGTGTGCTGACGAGCCATCGTGATGCCAAAGGACTAAACCTCTGAACTGTAAACAAACTTCCAATTAAATGTTTTCCTTTATAAGAGTTGTTGTGATCACAGTGTCTCTTCTCAGCAATAGAAACCTAAGATAAAAGTAAATAAAAGGCATAATAAAAAGAAAAAACACAGGAGCAAAGTAAATAAATACACAGAGAGAAAGCAGGAAGAGACAGGAAAGAAAGGAAGAAAGGGAGAAAGAAAGTTAGGATGGGGAAGAAGCATTAGAGTTTTTTCTGGTTTTTTTTTTATTCTTTCAGATCCTTGAAGCTGAGTCTGCCAGATGTATGCTCTCTGTGTGTGTGCATGTGGGAGAGAGAGAGAAAGAGAAAGAGGAGAGGAGGGGGAAGAGAGAGAGAGAGCTCTTGTCTCTGCAGTGATCGATGATACTGTGAAACCTGATTTGGACATTTGTCCACCAGAGCTGCCTTCACTTTAGTGCCTTCCCTTCTTTGAAGACTGGAAGTCTCTGTTGGCCACACTTAGCTTTACAGCATATAATCTGGGCATATTCTCCCAACTCTCCCCAGTTTGTACCCCTAGGGTGGTTCTTGTTCTGGTGAGAGAGCATTCCTGAAGTCAGTCAGTCAGAACATCTACCTTCACACTTTCTAAACTTACTGCATCTTTATGATTCTGCTACCAGCCAGCATACAGCCACTGACAGCAAGTGGTGCTCTGAAGCTGCAGGGTTCTCAGACCGTGACGCAGAGAAGCTCGCAGCGCATAGGTGACGCAGAGGTCAGTCTTCTCACTGACCTCAGACTGTGGCTCTCTAACTTCAAAGGTGTTCTTAATTAATGAGGCCCAAGTGTGGGGCTTTTCCTCTCCATGTCACTGCCTGGGTTCTCTTCACTTTCCAGCTTGTCAGCATCTAGCCCTTCCACTCTCCCCTCCTTTCCAGGCTGTCTCTCATGCAGAAGCTGTGGTGGGCTGAGTTCACGCTCTCTGCCTTGTGATTGTTCTGTCAGGCCCGTGGTCGCTCAGTAGCCAGCTGAGCTGGGAGAACTTTTCACTGCTGACTCAACCTGCTGGGGAAGTCACTGTCTCATCAAGCTCTACAACAGGATTTGAGGCTGATGGGAGCTGTGGGCTTGTCCTGTGCATAGGTCTGCAGCCCTCTACTAGGACCACCTGACCTACCTTTCAGGCGAGGTTTTTGTTTCCCATGCCCATTAGGAGCCATGCTGCTGAGGCTGTGCTGGCTTCGCCCTCTCCTCTCAGGGTACCTCTTTTCTATGTCTGTACTTTCCCACACTCCTCTCCTCATGTGGTCCTCACAAGTTCTTTTTTTTTTGGATTTTTAGGTTCTGTTTTTCCCTACCGTAACTTGTCTCCTGCACCAGGCCACATGGAAGCATATTCTAGCTACTGTGGACAGAACCTCTGCATTAGCTAGGGTAATGCATCTGATTCTAAAGTGCTAATGACTCAAGTAGGCACATTCCTTGCGACTTTTTATACACACCTAACAGATGGTAAAAATGAAGATTTAAGGACTCTCTGGTACATTTGAATAAATCCCAAACTCCTGCTTAATGGGCCAATCAGTTTATCATTAATATAGACTTCTTTGTGATTTCTTTGGGGCTAAATGGCTGTGGGACCTGGTGGAAGGACAGAAACTAGGAAGGACAGAAACCTCAGACAACAAATGGCACCCAACGTGGGGCAACTGCCTCCACATAAAACCTGAGAGAGCTTGGGAAGTTATTCTAGACAGAAAAGAATAGAGTTAAGCACAGATTATCGATAGCAGCATTTTCTCAGGTGGGCTCTGCTTGCTAGAGGCAAACATTCTCATTTAAGAGAGGCTTCCTGACTCGGCTTTAGCTGTAAAACCTTGCACCTCTTTTAAGAGGTCCTGCCACAAAACACTTAAACGGTGTTGATGAAAAGCTGACCGCATGCTTTTTGGTTTTCAGCCATAGCAGGAAAAAAACTATGCTGTTTTAAAATGCCAGTTTCTGGGACATCCTGTCAGGGCAAACTCTGACTCTTTCAGGCAGGCAGTCCGACTACAGAGCATTTGAGTATGGTTTGTGAGCACACTGCTGCAGCTTGCTTGCTGGCAGGGACCTTGAAATGCTGTAGAGTTGTGGCAATAAACATGGCTCTGGCCGGTACCTCTGCCATGATGCTGGAAAGCTAAGGAATGGGCTGGATCTAGCCATCAAAGCCACAGCTTTAGTCCTACTCATATTGCTTAGCAAATTAAAGACTCATGTAGTCAGAAAAAGAGAGAGATACACAGTAAAAAGAGATTCATAGATGAAGAAAACCTCCAAATGGTTTACAGTGTGTTAAAAAATATATGCAAGCTTGGGAGAGTAAAGAAAAAGGTTTAAGTCCTTAAAATAAAATAGAAAGAGAATAGTCAGGTTTGGTGGTACACGCCTTCAATCCCAACACTTGGGAAAAAGAGGCAGACAGACCTCTGTGAGTTCAAGGTGTGGTGGCACACGCCTTTAATCTCAATGCTTGGGAGGCAGAGACAGGCAGATCTCTGTTAGTTCAAGGACAGCTTGGTCTACAGAGTGAGTTCCAGGACAAAAATACACAGAAACCCTGTCTCAAAAAAGCCAAAATTAAAAATAAAAGAGATAGAGTTTAAAATAAAGCCACGTAAAGATGGAAAATACACAGAGAATACCTGAGGTTCTTCCAAATTTATCATCTCTCCCCATGTCTTCTTCTTCTGCCCCTCTCCCTTCTCCTAGTCGTTCCTGGAGAATCTGGAAACTTTAGGCAGTGGGGCCTCACTGGAGGTGTGTCTGGTCCCTATCTCTTCCTTACTCTCTTAGCTTTCTGCCTACAAGAGGGTGAAGAGCCTTCTCTGTACATACTCCAGACACTATGGTGTTTTGACCAAGCAACCAGGGCTGAAACCTTATGAGACTATGACCACAATAGGTCTTCCTTTAAGTAGTTTACAACAGGAATTTTGTCACAATGATGCTAAAATCATCAAATATGACTATAAAGTTCTAGAGTATTACCTGGCATTTAGTTAACACTTGATAGAAATGATTAAGATCTGATGAATATTGTCTATATGTACATTGTTCATTGTTCAGTAGAGTATTGGATGCTGTTGCTGGTTGTTTTTTACTCTTTATTCTTTTGGCTCTATGTTCTTTGAAGCCCTGCCACCCAGCTCCCAAATAAATACCATATACAGAGTCTTATTCTTTCTTATAAATGCACAGCCTTAGCTTGACTTGTTTCTAGCAAGCTTTTCTTATCTTAAATTATCCCGTCTATCTTTTGCCTCTGGGCTTTTATCTTTCTCTATTTCTGTGCACCTTTCCTTACTTCTTTCTGCCTGGATTGCTGTGCAGCTGGGTGGCTGGCACCTGGTATCCTCCTCTCCTTGTTCTATCTTGCTGCTTTTCCTTTTCCTACTAGATTTCCCCTTCTATTTATTCTCTCAGTCTGCCAGCCCCTGCCTACCCTTTTTCTTGCATTGCTATTGGCTGTTCAGCTCTTTATTAGACCATCAGGTGTTTTAGACAGGCAAAAAATCACAGTTTCACAGAATTAAACAAATGCAACAGAAAAGAATATAGCACATCTTTGCATTATTAAAACAAATGTTCCACAGCATAAACAAATGTAACACATCTTTAATATTCTACAAAGGATGCAGCTTGCACTGGTTCATGCCAACATTTGTTCACAGCTCTTCCTAGTTCCACAGTCACTGTGGTTAGGTAGCCGAACACTGATTGTGTTGGGAGGACTTATGCTGTGGCAACTGGCAAATGCTTTAAATCAGAATTAAAATTTTCTTTTTGGAGAACAGAATCCAACATGTTATTCATCTAGGACAGTGCGTGATACCTAGTAGGCATTCATTAATTACTTGTTGAATTAAATACTTGTTGAATGAATAAGTGTTGTGATCTAGCTGCCCTCACTCCCCCTGACTGACAGTGAAACTTCCTTGTGGTCTGTAATTGACAAGGATATTTGTGTTCTTTCTGGCCGTTGGTTTTCCACAGAAGCAGTAGAGGTATAAAAGGCTTTAGCTCAGGGCAAAATAAAGCTGCTGTTCTTCCACCTGAAAAGAAGCCTCCGTGTCTCAATCCCGGCACACCCCGCCCCCCCGCCAGTCTCGGCATCCAGGCCACACCAGCAGCGTGGCAAATAAGCCTATGGTACTGAACACTGTGTTTAACCAGTTCCTTAAAATTTTTTCAGCCGGGACTTGATCTGATAGGGGCTCCCTGCAGAATCCTTAACCTCAGGAGCCTCTAGCTGTGGCTGGCGTTCAGGCATTGCCTGCTTCCTGGGACAGCCTCCAAAAGCAAACCTTGAAATTCCTTCACTTAAGTTTTTGTCTCTTAGAAATTATTGATAAAGGGAACAAAGAATAAGAAGCAGAAATGCCATTGCTGTCTGTCAAATTCTCAGGGTTCAGTATCTGGTATCTGCATGGAACATGGGGTTGGCTTGCTCCTTAGATTTGCAGCCTTGGGGTTCCTGTGAGGATGCCAGGGTTGGTAAGGAAGATCACCAGTCCCTGTGTGCATGCTAGAAAAAAATGAAAAAAGAATGTATGGAATTGATGGCAGGCATTTGTATGTCAGGAGAGTTCAAGTGTGGGGACCTCTGTGTTAGAAGCAGGCGTGAGATTATGTTTCAGTCTGGTTGCCACGTCCCTTCTTTTGGAAAGCAAGCTTGAAACTCCCCTACCAGGTATGATGGAGGGAGCTGCAGCATGGAGGAAGGAAGGTATATGACACATTTGTCTTTATAATTAACACTACCCCAGAGCAGCAGCTTCATAATAAAGATGCCACTACTGTGTGCCTTGCAAGAGCAGCACGTGCTCTGCACTGCTTGCTGCCTTCCATCTTGATGCTCTGATGGAGTCTGGGAGGTGATAGTGTCATTTTATGTTGATTTAATTTTATGAACATAATGATGTCATGAACATAGTTATGCCAGGCATGATTGGTACACATCTGTGATCCAAGCATTCATGATGTGGAGTCGGGAACATTGGGAAGAACTCAAGGCAATTCTTGTCTACTACTTAATGAGTCTGTGGCTAATGTAGGCTACATGGGACTCTATGTCAAAACCCTAAATCCTGCAAAAATAAACACAATATAGTCTTATAACACATGTGGTGAGGAACCCACTTCTCACAGCTGTACTTTTCTTCCCAACAGGTGACTGCTAGTATTAGATCTTGTTTATTTTTCTTGACTTTTGATATGTGATGAAGGCGATATGAATTCATGCAGGAATTTTCCTTCTTGAAGTCTAGTACCCCACCACACTATTTTGTCTATATTTTTCATTTAAATAATTTTGTTGGATCTGTCTGTCTATCTGTCATCCCTCTGTGGTCTCATTCTGTTGCCCTGACTGGTCTAGACTCATACTGACTCATACTCAAAGTAATCCTTCTACCTCAACCTCCTCAGTGCTTGGATTACAGATATGAGCTATCACTAACAGACTTGATTTTGGAGGTGGGTGCTCACTATGTAGTCCAGGCTGGCCTTGAACTTCTGATCCTTTTGCCTTGACATCCTGGCTGCTGGAAGGGAAGATGGCTGCTGTTTGTTCACATCACAGTGACTAACTAGGCTTGTGCCACTATGACTGGCTTTCTCTGAAGTCTTAGAGGTGGTTTCACATGGTACCTAAAAAGCCCTTCTTTCTTCTTGATAGTACACACTGTTCCATTGTATGGATGTATCACATTTGTCTAACCAGGATGCTGTGGTGGATATCAATTTGCTTCTAAGATTTTGCTTTTAAAGCCATGTTGTAGCAAGCTTTCTTTTTTATAACTGATTTTTTTGAGCTCTACATTTTTCTCTGCTCCCCTCCCCCCTTCATCCCTCCCCCAAGGTCCCCACGCTTCCAATTTACTCAGGAGATCTTGTCTTTTTCTACTTTCTACTTCCCATGTAGATTAGATCTATGTAAGTCTCTCTTAGTGTCCTCATTGTTGTCTAAGATCTCTGGGATTGTGGTTTGTAGGCTGGCTTTCTTTGCTTTATGTTTAAAACCCACCTCTGAGTGAGTACATGTGATAATTGTCTTTCTGTGTCTGGGTTACCTCACTCAAAATAATGCTTTCTAGCTTCATCCATTTTCCTGCAAAATTCAAGCTGTCGTTATTTTTTCTGCTGTGTAGTACTCCATTGTGTAAACGTACCACATTTTTCTTATCCATTCTTCGGTCAAGGGGCGATTAGGTTGTTTCCAGGCTCTGGCTATGACAAACAAAGCTGCTATGAACATAGTTGAGCACATGTCCTTGTGGCATGACTGAGCATCCTTTGGATATATACCCAAAAGTGGTATTGCTGGGTCTTGAGGAAGGTTGTTTCCTAATTTTCTGAGAAATCGCCACACTGACATCCATAGGGGTTGTACCAGCTTGCATTCCCACCAGCAATGCAGAACTGTTCCCTTTTCCCCACAACCTCTCCAGCATAAGTTGTCATCAGTGTTTTTGATCTTGGCCATTCTCACAGGTGTAAGATGGAATCTCAGAGTTGTTTTGATTTGCATTTCTCTGATGACTAAGGATGTTGAACATTTCCTTAAGTGTCTTTCAGCCATTTTAGATTCTTCTGTTGAGAGTCCTCTGTTTAGGTCTGTACTCCATTCTTTTTATTGGATTATGTGATCTTTTGGTGTCCAATTTCTTGAATTCTTTGTATATTTTGGAGATCAGACCTCTGTCTGATGTGGAGTTAGTGAAGATCTTTTCCCATTCTGTAGGCTGTCGTTTTGTCTTGTTGACCATGTCCTTTGCTTTACAGAAGCTTTTCAGTTTCAGGAGGTCCCATTTATTAATTGTTTCTCTCAGTGTCTGTGCTGCTGCGGTTATATTTAGGAAGTGGTCTCCTGTGCGAATGAGTTCAAGTGTACTTCCCACTTTCTCTTCTATAAGGTTCAGTGTGGCTGGCTTTATGTTGAGGTCTTTGACTCATTTGGACATGAGTTTTGTGCATGGTGATAGATATGGGTCAATTTTCATTTTTCCACATGTTGATATCCAGTTATGCCAGCACCACTTGTTAAATATGCTTTCTTTTTTTCATTTGATTTTTTTCTTCTTTGTCAAATATCAGGTATCCAAAGATGTGTGGATTGATATCCGAGTCTTCTATTCAGTTCCATTGGTTCTCTGTCTGTTCTTATGCCAATACCAGCCTGTTTTCAGTACTGTAGCTCTGTAGTAGTTTGAAGTCAGGGATTGTGATGCCTCCAGAAGTTCTTTTATTGTACAGGATTGTTTTTGGCTATCCTGGGTTTTTTGCTTTTCCATACGAAGTTGAGTACCGTTCTTTCGAGGTCTGTGAAGAATTTTGCTGGGATTTTGATGGGCATTGCGTTGAATCTGTAGCTTGCTTTTGGTAAGATTGCAATTTTTACTTTGTTAATGCTGCCTACCCAAGAGCATGGGAGATCTTTCCACTTTCTGGTGTCTTCTTCAATTTCTTTCTTCAAAGATTTAAAGTTCTTGTCATACAAGTCTTCCACTTGTTTGGTTAGAGTTACTCCGAGATATTTTATGCTATATGTGGCTATTGTGAAGGGTGTTGATTCTGTAATTTCTTCCCCAGCCTTTTATCATCTGTGTACAGGAGGGCTACTGATTTTTTTGAGTTAATCTTGTATCCTGCTACATTACTGAAAGTGTTTATGAGTTGTACAAGTTCCTTGGTAGGATTTTTGGGATTGCTTATGTAAACTATCATACAGTGAGAGTTTGACTTCTTCTTTTCCAATTTGTATCCCCTTGATCTCCTTTTGGTGTCTTATTGCTCTAGGTAGGACCTCAAGAACTATATTGAATAGCTATGGAGAGAGTGGACAACCTTGTCTTGTTCCTGATTTCAGTGGAATTGCTGGGAGTTTCTCTCCATTTAGTTTGATGTTGACTGTTGGCTTGCTGTATATTGCTTTAATTATGTTTAGGTATGTTCCTTGTATCCTTGCTCTCTCCAAGACCTTTATCATGAAGGGGTGTTATATTTTGACAAAAGCTTTTTCGGCATCTAATGAAATTATCATGTGGGTTTTATTTTTCAGCTTGTTTATATGGTGGGTTACATTGACAGATTTTCATATGTTGAACCATCCCTGCATCTGTGGGTTGAAGCCGACTTGATCATGGTGGATGATGGTTCTGATGTGTTCTTGGATTTGATTTGCCAGTATTTTATTTACTATTTTTGCATCAATGTTCATGAGTGAGTTTGGTCTGTAATTTTCTTTCATAGTAATGTCTTTCTGTGCTTGAGTATCAGGGTAATTGTAGCCTCATAAAAAGGTTTGGCAATATTCCTTCTGTTTCTATTGTGTGGAATAATTTAAGGAGTATTGGTATTAGTTCTTCTTTGAAAGTTTTGTCGAATTCTGAGCCCATCTGGTCCTGGGCTTTTTTTGGTTGGGGGACTTTTGATGACTGCTTCTATTTCTTCAACAGTTATAGGTCTGTTTAGTTTGCTTATCTGGTCTTGCTTTAATTTTGGTAGTTGATATTTATCCAGAAAGTTGTCCATTTCCTTTAAGTTTTCCAATTTTGTGGAGTACAGGTTTTCAAAATATGACCTGATGATTCTCTGTATTTCCTCCATGTCTGTTGTTATGTCCCCCTTTTCATTTCTGATTTTGTTAATTTGGATATTCTCTCTCTGCCTTTTGGTTAGTTTGGATAAAGGTTTGTCTATTTTGTTGATTTTCTCAAAGAACCAACTCTTTGTCTCATTGATTCTTTGTTTCTATTTTGTTGATTTCAGCTCTCACGTTGATTATTTTTCTTAGGTGAGTTTGCTTCTTTTTATTCTAAAGTTTTCAATTATTCTGTTAATTCACTAGTGTGGGATTTTTCCAGCTTCTTTATGTAGGCATTTAGTGCTATGAACTTCCTCTTAACACTGCTTTCATTGTGTCCCATAAATTTGGGTATGTTGTGTGTTCATTTTCATTGAATTTTAGGAAGTCTTTAATTTCCCCTTCTATTTCTTCCTTGACCCATTGATGATTCAGGTGAGCATTGTTTAATTTCCATGTGTTTGTGGGTTTTCTGTAATTAGTATTGCTGTTGACTTCTAGTTTTATACCATGGTGATCTGATAAGGTACATTGGGTTATTCCAATTTTTTTTTGTATTTGTTGAGGTTTGTTTTGTTACCGAGTATGTGGTCAATTTTTGAGAAGGTTCCATGAGGTGCTGAGAAGAAGGTATATTCTTTTCTGTTTGGATGGAATATTCTATAGATGTCTGTTAAGTCCATTTGAGTCGTAACATCTGTTAGTTCTCTTATTTCTCTGTTCATTTTCTTGTCTGACTGACCTGTCCAGTGGTGAGAGGGAAGTGTTGAAGTCTCCCACTATTAGTGTGTGGGGTTTAATATATTATTTAAGCTTTAGAGGTGTTTCTTTGACATATGAGGATGCCCTTGAATTTGGGGCATAGATGTTCAGTATTGAGATTTCCTCTTGATGGATTTTTCCTGTGACTAATATGAAGTGACCTTCTTTGTCTCTTTTGACTGATTTTAGCTTGAAGTCTATTTTGTTAGGTATTAGGCTAGCTACACTGGCTTGTTTCTTAGGTCTGTTGGATTGTTATTTTTTCCCCAACCCTTTACTCTGAGATCATGTCTGTCTTTGAGGTTGAGATGTGTTTCTTGTATGCAGAAGAAGGATGGATTCTGTTTTCGTATCCAATGTGTTAGCCTGTGCCTTTTTATAGGTGAGTTGAATCCATTTACATTAAGGGATATTAATGACCAGTGATTGCCATCTCCTGTTAATTTAGTTTTCATTGTTGGTGATGTTAATTTGTGCATTTTCCCTTTCTTTGGTATGTGGTTCTACGAGATCATCAATTGTCTGTGTTTTTGTTGGTGTAGCCAATTTCCTTGGGTTGGAGTTTTCCTTCTAGTATTTTGTGTAGGGCTGGGTTTGTGGCTAGGTATTGGTGAAATCTAGATTTTTCATGGAATATCTTGTTTTGTCCTTCTATGGTGATCGACAGTTTTGCTGGGTATAGTAGTATGGACTGGCATCTGTGGTCTCTTAATGTCTTCATAATACTTGACCATGACCTTCTGGCTTTCATTGTCTCCAATGAGAAGTCAGGTGGAATTCTGATAGGTTTTCCTTTATATGTTACTTCGCCTTTTTCCTTTGCAGTTCTTAATATTCTTTTTTTACTCTGTTTGTTTAGTGTTTTGATTATTATGTGACAAGAGGACTTTTTTTTTATCTAGTCTATTTGGTGTTCTGTAAGCTTCTTGTATCTTCATAGGTATATCTTTTCTTAGGTTGGGAAAGTTGTCTTCTGTGATTTCGTTAAATATATTTTCTGTGCTTTTGAGTTGAACTTCTTCTCCTTCTTCTATACCTGTTATTCTTAGATTTGGCCTTTTCATGGTGTGCCATATTTCCTGGTGTGCCATATTTCCTGGTGTGCCATATTTCCTGGTGTGCCATATTTCATGGTGTGCCATATTTCCTTAAGCTCTTGTTAGATTTAGTGTTTTCTTTAACTGATGAGTCTATTTCCTCTATTGTATCTTCAGCGCCTGAGATTCTCTCTTCCATCTCTTGTATTCTGCTGTTTATGCTTGTGTTTGCAGTTCCTATAATTCCCTCAGTTTGTGTTTTCTTTATTGCCTCTATTTCAGTTTTCAAATCCTGAATAGTTTCTTTCATATGTTTGATTTCTTTTTCTTGGTTTTCTTTAAATGATTTGCTGATGTTTTCCAATTTTTTGTTTGTCTTTTCTTCCATTTCTTTAAGGGAATTTCTAATTTCCTCTTTTAGAGTTTCAAACATTCTCTTGAAGTTATGTTTTAGGTCATTTTCTTCTGCTTCATCCATATTTGGTTGCTCAGGTCTTGCTGTTGTAGGGTCTTTAGGTTTTACTGGTGTCGTGTTGCCCTTTGCAATATTGCGTGTGTTCTTACCTTTTCTACTCATCTTTTCCTCTAATAGGTATGGTTGGGGTTGTCTAAGATTCTGTTGAATAATCTTCTAGGTGCCAGTGAATCCAAAGCTCAGATGGTTGTTTCCCATGGTACAGCCAGTGTCACAGTTCTAGTTACCCCGTTGGTTACTCGTATTCCTGGAGATAGCTCAGTGCTCCTGTGCTTTGCTCTGCTCCCTTGGAGTTTGCTGTCTCAGACTTACTTTGGCCTAGGTTGCTGGCTTTGCCCTGTTTCTGTAAATCCTGGTCTGGAACCCCTCCTGCAGATGCCCCTGGGTTGGAGTTGGACCTGGAAAGGTTTCTGGCTCCGGTCTACTGCTTTCGATGTCTCAGGCTCAGGAGTGCCTGGACCCACAGGGGACCTGCTTACTCCCCCAGAGGTCCCAGACTCAAGCTCAGACCACAGAGGTTCCAGGCTCCTGCCTATTCCCTTTGATGTCCCAGACCAATGCCCAGACCCACAGAGGTCCTGGCTCAGGCCTACTCCCCCTGAGGACCCAGATTTATGCCTGGTCCCTCTGAGATTTCTGGTTCCTGCCTATTGCCTTGGGGGCGGGGGTCCCAGGTTCACTCATGCCCAGACTAGCAGAGGTCCTGGCTTAGGTCTACTCCCTTGAAGGTCTCAGATTCACATCCGGACCCTCAGCAGTCTCTGGCTCTGGCTCACTCGCTCAGCGGTTACTCTCCTGTACCTGTTCCTGTGGAGATCGCTGACTCCTGATCTGCCAGTGTCCCAGGACTGGGTTGGCTCCCGGGACCTGGCTTCTGCTCCCAGTGGAGCTTGTTTACTCTCTGTCCTCGGTAGCTGGTACTGTCCCACTCCGGTTCCAGTGGAGATCGCTGACTCTGAGTCACGTTGCTGGCTCAATCCTGATCCGCCAGTGTCCCGGGGCTGGGTTGGCTCCCGGGACTGGATTTTCTCCTCGCTTCTGCTCTGCAAGCTTGTTTCCGCAAGTTTTCTTATAGTGCATTTGTACTGGTGTGTCTGTACTGTCTGTTTTCATGATTGGAACAGATGAGGCTCACAGTAGTGGTCATGAAATGGCTCACTACCTACAGTCATGAAAGCAAGCTCTGCAGGCCAGCGCTAAGAGCGCGTCCACCCACCTGCAGCACAGTGTTCGCAGAAAATCAGGTGCAGAGGAGAGAAAGCCCAATGAAGCTCTGAAGGGAGAGGGTGAGAAAGAGGGTGTGTAAGGCCCTATCAAAGGAATGAGTGGTCGCCCAAAGCACAGTGGCATGTGAAATTCAGACACAAAATGTTCAGTGATGGTGGGATGTACTTCAGTCTCTGCAATACATGTGTGGGTACAGCATCGAGCCTTTGAATCCTGTGTTGGAGAAGTTTGGACTTGGGAGGTAGAGGCAGACAATCTATGTGAGTTTGTGGTCAGCCTGGTCTACACAGAGTTCCATGCTGACTAAGGCTACATAGTGAGTCAATGTTTCAAAGGAAAAAGAGAAGGAGAAGAAATTTCTTTGGAAGGTGTGTTTTTTATAAAACACACAAGAAAACCATGTTCTGAGTCATCAGGATAGCACTTTATCATTTTTGCCAAGTGATGTCAGTGTGTGCGTTTGTCCTTACATGTGTGATGGTTGATGCCTAGTACCATGATTTCAATGGGCCGTGCTTTGAGGAGGGCACAGAAGAAGGCTTAATGTATAAAGGTTGTGTTTGCCCTGGGAAGCTGATGCCCTAGTAACATGCTGAGTAAACAAGGGGTGAAAGGAATTTCCAACAGACAGACATGGTGGAAGACAAGAGTCATGTAATGCAGCACGCCACACTTCAAGCTCCACACGGATGCCACAGGCCCAGGAGCACATGTGAAGTTCTTGGCTTCAGCAAACATCATTTACTGCAATAAATTCATGTTTTCATTTTTTTTCATATTCTTTTATTTTTCATTCAAAAATTTACACTTCCTCCCCTTTTCCCAGTCCCCTCCTGCTCCCCCACTACCTCTCCTCCCTCCCCCTGCTTCCCCAAGAGGGGGCAGGTTACCCTGCCCTGTGGGAAGCCCAAGGCCCTCCCCTCTCCATCCTGCCCTAGGAAGGTGTGCATCCACATAGACTAGGTTCCCAAAAAGCCCATGTTTTCATTTTATTGCATTTCCTATCTGTTTTGGCTTTTGGAGAAAGGGTTTCTTTGCATATCTTTAGCTGTGCTGTAGGCCAGGCTGGCTTCAAACTCACAGAGATCTGCCTGCCTCTGCCTCCCAAGTGCTGGAATTAAAGGCATGCGCCACTATGCCTGGCGCCATGTTTTCATTTTAAAGAATATTGACTTTATAGTTCTGTTTCCATTTAACTGGTGATTTGCCATTGCCTTTATAGTTTATATGGTGCAAGTACATTTTTATACTATATGTATTTGAGTGACATGACGCAAATAAACAACCATTCCTGGGAAGATGGAGAACTTTTGCTCTGGATGTTTCTTTGCAAGGAGAGTGCTGAGTGATATGGTCAAGATTGGTGTTTCGTTAATTACTTTTTCTGGTTTCTATGGCCTGAGAAGAAACAGTTGAAGGAAGGAGAGATTCATTTTGACAGTCTGACGGGATGTGGTCCATCACAGAGAGGAAGGATGCCTGGGGGGGGGGCATGTAACTGCTGTCTGCTGACTGCGGACTGCTGTGGAGGCAGGGAGCTGTGAATGCTTGCACACTTTTTCTTCTTTTATTCCATCTAAGCCCCCAACCCATGGGCTGAAGCCATGGGAATGTGGGTAGGTTTTTCTCCCCAGGAAATCCTCTCTGGATTGCTTCAGGGACTCTCCTAGGGGTACACCTCAATCTACTGGGTAATTCAGTCAAGTTGACAGTGAAGAGTAACCAACACAGGTGTTTATTTATTTTAATTAACTGATTAATTCATTTTGTGGCTCTTAGCATTAAGCCTAGGGTCTCATATATGCTAGGCGAAGGTTTTGCCACTGGTTTATACCCCTGGACTTTTTTCAACTTTTTATTTTGAGACAGGATCTCCCTAAATTGCCTAAATTGGCCTTGAACTTATTCTGTAGTCCAGACAGGTTTTGAACTTTCTATCCTCCTGCCTTAGTCTTCTGAGTAGCTGAGACCATGTGCCTATCCACCCATGCCACCAGGCCTGGGCAACTCTCCTCTCTCTCTCTCTCTCTCTCTCTCTCTCTCTCTCTCTCTCTCTCCCCCCCCACCTACCTAGCTTCCTCTGTCTGTCTGTCTGTCTGTCTGTCTATTGATCTGTCTGTCCATCCGTCCATCCATCCATCCATCCATCCATCCATCCATCCATCCATCCATCCATCCATCCAGTGTATGTGTGTTAAAGGCATCTGTGTAGCGGCCTGTGCCCTACCCTATCAATTCCTGCCATATCACCTTGAAACGGAGCCTCTAACTGAATCTGGAACTCTCCTTTCAGCTAGGCTGGCACGCAGCAAGGTCTTCTCTGTCCATCTCCAATGACGTGGTTACTGGTGTGTGTGTCCATGCTCAGCTTTTACATGGATGCTGGGAATTCAAACCCAAGCCTTTGTGTGCATGGTAGTCTTTATGCATTGAACCATCTCTTTAGTCCCAGACATAGTCCCAGACCTGGTTATTACTTAATTAACTTTGAGTTAGTATCTCACTGTATAGTGTGAGCTTACCTTGTGTTTATCATCCTCCAGCCTCAGCCTCCTGATACTGGAAAGAATGTGCTACCACATTCAGTATCAGATTGGTGTTTTATTTTATTTTTTAAAAAGACATTTTTTTTTACTTTTATGTGTATAATTGTTCTGCCTGCATGTATGTGTATCACGTATGCATTACCTGTGGAGCCCAGAGCAAGTTATTGGGCTCCCTGAAACTGGAGGTATGGATGGTAGTAAGCTGCTGTGTGGGTGCTGGGAACTGAACCCGAGGCCTCTCTAAGAGGAGCCAGTGCTCTCAGCTGTGAGCTCTATCTCCAGCCCTCAGAGGAGTGCTTACACAGATCATATCAGCACTTTCGGCTAAGAGGCTGCTGGGGGTTGAAGGTATGCCAATGTGGAGTTGTTCAGGTGAAAACAGAAACATTAGGAGGTGAAACTGATAGGACTTGGGGACTGCCTGCTACAGCAACTGAGGGAGAAGAAAGCACAGGCTGGCACCTTGGTTTCTGTTTGGGTGTAAATGGATGTATCGCATCCTATTAAAGCATTAGATAGATGTGGGGGGGCTGAAAGGCAGCCCTAGATGTGGAACCAAGACATTTCGTATTGGACACGCTGCACTTTCAAGGCTTATGGGGCATGCTCAGTGGGTGATTGGACCAGTGGGTCTGATGCTTGGGCTGCGCAGATCCAGAAAGAGTCAGCATTTGTGCTGTGGATAAGACAAGGGGAGAAGGCAAAGCAATGTGCATGTGTAGAATAAGCAGGCTGTGGGCCTTCTCCAGAGCACTGAATACGCAGGCTGTGGGCCTTCTCCAGAACACTGAATACACAGGCTGTGGGCCTTATCCAGAACACTGAATACGCAGGCTGTGGGCCTTCTCCAGAACACTGAATACGCAGGCTGTGGGCCTTATCCAGAACACTGAGGCTGGAGGTGCAAGGGGAAGTCCAGAGTACACTGGAATAGCTTTGAGAAAAGTGGGAAAGATCCTGGTGGTTAAAGGTTGTCAGTGATTTCAGATGCAGAATAGAGTTTTAAGACAAGAATCAAAATGTACCTCTGTGGCTTTTCTACTGCACGGAAAACCTGACTCCACCTACCTCCCTGAGGCTCCAGACAATTCAGAATCCTCTTCAACTATATGCTTCTCCTTGTGAACTTAACTGAAGTTGCTGTAGGTGTTTTACCTTCCTGACCTTCCTTGTTTGTTATCTGTGGGGGTAGATGCTGTTGTTGGCTTAGGGGCTCTGTGCTCTGGGCTCTGTGGAAAAGGACTGGAGAAGGTGTGCTTGCTGGTTTGCCAACTTGATACAAGATAGAGTTAGTTATCTGAAAGGAAGGAACCTCAATTGAGAAAATGTCTCCATAAGATCAGGCTGTAGGCAAGCCTATAGGGCAATTTCTTAATTAGTGATTAATATGGAAGGGTCCAATGTAGCTGGAGGTTTCTCAGCCCACCTGGTCTCACAGCTGCTTTTAAAATAACCACTCAGAGGCTTACTTTTTTTAAAATTACAAACTGTTTGGCCTATTAGCTCAGGATTATTATGAACTAGCTCTTACAATTTAAATTAACCCATTTCCATTGTTCTGTATTTTACCATGAGGCTCATGGCTTGTTACCTCACATCTTGCTTCTCCGAAGGCTGCTGGCGTCTCCCCAACTCCATCTTCTTTCTCACTCTCTCTCTGCTTGGATTTCCCACCTAGTTATATTCTGCCCTGCGATAGGCCAAAGCAACTTCTTTATTAACCAATGGTAATAAAACATATTCACAGCATACAGAGGGGTATCCCACATCATCCCAGCCTCTTGTGGGTGGTACCATCCCTGGGTTGGTGGTCCTGGGTTATATAAGAAAGCTAGATGAGCAAATCATGGGGATCAAGCTAGTAAACAGCACCCTCCACAGCCTCTGTATCAGCTCCTGCCTCCAGGTTCCTGCTCTGCTTGAGTTCCTGTCCCGACTTCCTCCAGTCATGGATTGTGATGATGTGGAAGTGGAAGCCAAATAGACCCTTTACTCCCCAACTTGCTTTTGGTCATGGGGCTCCATCACAGCAACAGAAACCCTGACTAGCCCGGCAGGGAAGGGTGCCGTAGTGGGAAGTGCATAGTCACCAAGAGGCTAGAAAAGGAGGGTGGAAGAGGATTTGGAATGGACGCTGGGGCTGACCTAGGCCCGGCATCAGATATGTGAGCCAGGTATAGTGGCACTTACAATCTTGACACTCAGGTGGCAGAGGTGGGGACAGGAAGGTCACTACTCAGCTTCACATAGTGAGACACTGTCAAAGAAAGAAGAGGCTGAAGAGGAGCCGCTTTATGGCAGCAAGTCTCTAAAGCTGCGGGGATGTGGGGTTTGTTTAGCTGTTCTCCTTTTACATTGATTGCCTGGTGTGTGTGTGTGTGTGTGTGTGTGTGTGTGTGTGCATGTGTGTGTGCGTGTGTGTGTGTGCATGTGTACATTCATGCTACAGTAAACCTATCGAGGTCACTGGACAACTTGTAGAAGTCACTTCTCTCCTCCCACCATGTGGGTTCCAGGGGGCTGGGTGTAGGCTGCCAGGCTTAAAAGAGATTTTATTTGCTGAGCCATCTCACTGGTCCCAGATTATTAGTTCACTGCTAAGTGGGGGTCAGAAAAATTGTGTGTGGTTGTCACATAGCAATTGGTAACACAGATTTGGCTGTTGGTGGAGACCCAGAAACAACTGTTCTCCTTCGGGGTCTTTGAACTTGAAACAGAGAACTGCTGAGTTGGTCTGAGTGCTGTCTAACAGCTGAGTCGGCCTGAGTGCTGTCTAACAGCTGAGTCAGACTGAGTGCTGTCTAACGGCTGAGTCGGCCTGAGTGCTGTCTAATGGCTGAGTAGGCCTGAGTGCTGTCTAACGGCTGAGTCAGACTGAGTGCTGTCTAACGGCTGAGTCAGACTGAGTGCTGTCTAACGGCTGAGTAGGCCTGAGTGCTGTCTAACGGCTGAGTCGGCCTG